>SEYY01000479.1:27500-52500 GCA_009176605.1 Armadillidium nasatum | reverse complement strand
ATTTATTTATTTATTCTTTTATTATCTTTAATTTTTATTTACTTATTTTTCCTACATTTCCAAAGACTAGATCGTAAATTCAGAACTATTAAATAATGGAAATAATATGTAAAATTAACGGATTCTTGATCCTTATTCAACAAAAATAGATGGGATCCCTTAACTGAAATAGAGAAACTGTATATTATAAAATATTAATTATAAATTATTAATTACGATAATAAACCTCAAAGTTTTGATTCGCAATAATTATTTAAGAAATAACAAAGTTAATAACAGACAAATCACAATTTAAGATATAATTATACTAAAAAACTAACAGTTACCACCATCGACTCTCTCAATTTTAAAGTCAATTGACCGAAACTTCCAATACTTATAACAAACTTTAATTCTATATATAATACTGATTGGCACTCACAGTGTACTAATTACTACTTCAAATGAGCAAAACTTTGTGGAATGTTATTTTTTATTTTCCTAATAAGTGCTCATTAAGTTCAGAGTATTTTTAATATATTTAGGAATGTTAAAGGAGTCTTTACTCTGCCTTTTCTCTATTAAAGAATATTATTGCATAATTTCTCAAAATTCTCAACATTGATACCCCTCTTAAGGCAGACTGGATGGTATAAAGTTTCAGAAATATTTGCAACCTTCTGAATACTTGAATTATTTCTTACATTCCTTTTCCACCATTCTTTTTATAGCCATGCATACTTTTATAGATCCATACAATTTTTGTTTCATGATCTAAGGATAAAACTACCCGTAAACATTCTTGATCTAAGGATGAGACAGCCCATGAATAGTTTTGATGTAATGAAACCACTATGAACATTCTTGACCTAAGGATGAAACCACCCATGAACCTTCTTGATTTAAGGATGAAATCACTCATGAAGATTCTTGATAAAAAGATGAAACCACACAAGAACATTTTTGATGTAAGGATGAATCCTCATGAATATTCTCTCAAAACTTAAATATGATAATTATAATTCTTCTACATTTTACTTGTGAACAAAAAAAAAAAAAAAAAAAAAAAAAAAAAAAAAAAAAAAAAAAAAAAAAAAACTGCCCATGTTTTTTTTTTTTCTTCATATATATATATATATATAATATATATATATATATATATATATATATATATATATATATATATATATATATATATATATATATATATATATATTATACCCTACACCGTATCCAGCATGATGCAGGGTGGTGTCGGCTGCAGAAACTATTCATATCCCTGCAACCGTCCGTGGGAAGAGAGAAAAAACTGGTTATAAAGGGTTCCCAGTCTCTAGAACCAATTGTCCCGACTGCTTCGAAATAGACACAATCTTTTATCGAGCAAATATAAAAAGAAGACAACCTCTCTGCGATGCTAGTCAATACACTTCCTCCTCAGGTATCGAACCCTGGACCTAGTGCATACAAGACTAACACACTAACCATAAGACTACGACATATATATATATATATATATATATATATATATATATATATATATATATATATATATATATATATATATATATATATATATATATATATATATATATATATATATATATATATAAAATTTATTTTAAAATTAGAATTTTTGAAAATATTTTTGCATTAAAAAAATAAATTAAAGTTTCGATAAAATTATTATATATCAAAATTTATAGAGGAGCAACAAATCTTTCAATTTAATGGACTTTCGGCTTTTAATGAAAAATTAACTTTAACATTAAGAATTTGAAATTTAAAAACAAGAGTTTGAAAATCGACGACAGGATCGGATCATGTGAAGAGAACTAAATGCAAGGACGACAGGATAGCCATCCGGCCTTGTGATTACTCTGTCAACGGCTTGTAACTACTCCAGAACCAGCATTGGGAACCATTGCTCGGAGAAGCGCAATCTTTTGAAGACCCCTGGGAGAGAGTGTTTGGAGGTTGGTTTGAGAACGATGCTGGTATACTGAAAGGGTGAAAACCCTGAAGAGTCTGGATAATATCATGGACCGGCATGGGGACCGGCGAGCCGAAAAACTTATTTTTGGGAGAACTTCTTCAAGCAGATGGGGAAAGATGCTGGTTCCACTGACAGGGTGAAAACCCTTCCTGGGAGAGGATATATATATATATATATATATATATATATATATATATATATATATATATATTATATATATATATATATATATATATATATATATATATATATATATATATAAGCGAAAACCCTGGATTCAAATATTTTTCAACATTTAAAAAAATTGTCTTGGCATGACTTAATAGCAAATATCAATTTCCTATTATTTTAATTAAAATCTATGATTAAACAATATGCAGCATCGAAATTCAATAGATTATTATAAGTGCTCTTCAGAACTTATTAAAGTTCAATAAATCAATCGAGACCCTCTTTGATATTAAGAGATCAAAAAAAAGAAATTTAAAGTTTATCTTCTCCTATGAAATGGAATTTAGATGGAGTGTGAATATAGATATTAACATTTTTTTTGCAAATTGAATTTGTATCGATAGAAAGAATAGATGCACTATGCTTACATTTTTTTTTCCAGAATTTTGTTTGTATCGAAGGGAAAAATAGATACGCCATGTTCAGGGTCTTTTTTTTTCGTGTTTTAATTTTTTTTTTTTTTATCGGGGGCCAAAGAATAGATATATACAGGGCCTACCATTTTTTAAAGAACTGCGTCTGTATCGATGGAAGTTAAAAATACAAGAAACTTATTCATTTTCACGAATTGAGTTTGAATCGAAGTGATAAAAGAGAAAAACGAACCTACCATAATTTTTCAGAATTGTTTGAATTGAGAGCGAGAATAATTTCAAGGAGTCTACTTTCATTTTTTCGAATTTCAAATGTATCAAGGGTGAAAGAATAATTACACGGGCAAAGGATTTACCTGCCTTTTCCGAATTGTACCTGTGTAAAGGGATTAAAGAATAGATACAAGGAAACTAAGTTAATTTTTCGGAAATGCTTTTCTAACGATAGCGAAAGGATAGATATACAACCCTACAATCTGTTTACCAAATTGTTTTTTATTGAGAGTAAAAGGACAGGATACATGGTTACTCTCATAAATTAATGTGATATCATCATGCTCTCAACTAATTACATGACTCCATCATTCCCTCCACCAATCAGATGACTCAAAAATGTAAATAATTATCATAGAGGTTTGCTTTAATCTATGCGAGTGCTTGAATCTAAGTAATGGTTAAAGTTATTGGTGAATGAAAATCATGTTGAGTTAACAAAGTAACTTTTATGAACTATATATATATATATATATATATATATATATATATATATATATATATATATATATATATATATATATAAAAAAAAAAAAAAAAAAAATATATAAAAAAAAAAAAAAAAAAAAAAAAAAAAAAAAAAAAAAAAAAAAAAAAAAAAAAAAAAAAATATATATATATATATATATATATATATATATATATATATATATATATATATATATATATATATATATAATATATATTTATTTCATTTATAAATTTCTGTTTCTGATTATGTTTTCTCTGCAAATGTTACTGCTATATATATATATATATATATATATATATATATATATATATATATATATATATATATATATATATATATATATATATATATATATATATATATATATATATATATATATATATATATATATATATATATATATATATATATATATATATATATATATATATATATATATATATATATATATATATATATATATATATATATATATATATATATATATATATATATATATATATATATATATATATATATATATATATATATATATATATATATATATATATATATATATATATATATATATATATATATATATATATATATATATAATATATATATATATATATATATATATATATATATATATATATATATATATATATATATATATATATATATATATATATATATATATATATATAATACAGAGTTAATTAACACACGAACTCCTATGCTCGCAAGCGCAAAAACACTCAAGAAAAACACGGAATGGTTCTTTGCTTTTATCACTTTTACTTTTTTTTTTCTTTCTTTTTTTTTTTTTTTTTTGGCTCCGAAAATTACACGATATCCTTTTATTGACTCAATTACATCTAATGTGCCTTTGTTCGCGAAATGGTTTCTCGAAAGTTTTGCGCATTTAATAGTCCTTTAATACCCTTAAGTGTTTAATCTTTAGCTAAATTTCACTGCGAGCTACTTTATGAACGTACGCTTGCAATATATATATATATATATATATATATATATATATATATATATATATATATATATATATATATATATATATATATATATATATATATATATATATATATATATATATATATATATATATATATATATATATATATATATATATATATATATATATATATATATATATATATATATATATATATATATATATATATATATATATATATATATATATATATATATATATATATATATATATATATATATATATATATATATATATATATATATATATATATATATATATATATATAAATAGAATATTTCAAATGGCTGAAAAGAAGATTGATGATTTTATCTGAAAACAACATCCAAGAATTCGAAGCATTTTAAAATTGCAATTATGTTTATTTTTATTTTTTTTTTTAAACAGTAGAAGGAAAGGAAAAAAATGATTTTAAACTTTCATGAAATAATTTTTGGAATATTTAATATTCAATATATATTTTTTTTATTATTTCATGCATATATAAAACTCTATAAAACTCAGAATAAAATATTTTACATCTTCAAAAAAGAAACTCAAAACAAATGAAAAAAAAATCTTTAAAATTTATAAAATAAAAAATAGAAATAAAAGATGCAGAAAGTTTTTCCTCTTACACGTACACGCGCGAGCGCTCACACACACATACTTGTATATATATATATATATATATATATATATATATATATATATATATATATATATATATATATATATATATATATATATATATATATATATATATATATATATATATATATATATATACAAACAGATTTCCGGTATTTTTCCCCAACGCTGGTAAAAATTAGTAGTTCTCTGATTTTGCTCTCCAGAATATATATATATATTAGGGATGGAGTATATATATGTATCGGTATCGGTATCGGCATATTTTTCCGATACCAGTATCGGTATCGGCCTTTTCAATATCGGTATCGGCAAAATTTTATAAGATATCGGTATATATCGGTATAGTATTATATTTATATATATATCGGTAAAAATTTTGGTATCGCTCCATCCCTATATATATATATATATATATATATATATATATATATATATATATATATATATATATATATATATATATATATATATATATATATATATATATATATATATATATATATGGGGGAAAACGGCCAAAGGCTTACATGGAATCGGAGAGTGTTTGGTAATGGCACTTCCATTTTCCAACAATCAATGGGTTCGTTGAGTCGATAAAAGATATTTGAGCGTGTGTAATTCAAAGAAAATGCAAAAAGAGTGTTTCAACCTTTTTCAGTGGAATACAACAAAGAATGAGCGTAGCGATCATGTCTACGGTAAGAAAGTTAGACATACAAATAACGAAAATATGAAAATATGCAAATAAATTAATAGCATCAACATTCGTATATGAGGATAAGTAATGCGATCAGAGAGTTAAGAAAAGCAGTGTCTTCTGGAATTACAACATTGCAAAATTTGTCCTAACGAATCGTTGGGACAAGTGTCAATATATATATATATATATATATATATATATATATATATATATATATATATATATATATATATATATATATATATATATATATATATATATATATATATATATATATATTTCGAAAACTACCATAAATACAATTAAACTGGAAAATCGTTCTAAAAAGAAAAGAAGACCGCCAACCGAGTTTCTTCCTGAATATATCCATTAATCAAGTCACTCTACCATCCTTGTAGCCAAAAATTTTCCTTACGTATCAGAGTGTAACGTTCTGAGTAGATTTTCTACGTTTTCACAATTCTCTTTCAGCTCTTTTGAAGTTATATAACCATAAAGTATAAAGTCAAATGAAATCAAGGAGATAAAGAATAAATAAATGAAACAAAAAATAAATAAATAAATAAAAAATAAAAACAAAAAATAAATAATTAAAACAAAAATAAATAAATAAATAAATAAATTAAAATTTAAAAATAAATAAACAAAAATATATAAATGAATAAAAATAAATAAAAAAAAATATAAAATAAAAATGAAAATAAAAGATATAAAAATAAATGAATAAATATAAATAAATAAATAAATAAATAATAATTAAAATGAATAATAAATAAACAATTAAAAAATAAATGTATAAAAGTAAATTAAAAATTATAAATAAAAAATAAACAAATAAAATAAAAATAAATAAAAATAAAATAAAAATCAATTAATAAAATAAATAAATAAATCAAAGTTTGTTAGTATTTTCAAACATTTAACTTAATTTAACAAAATCAGTTAACTGATTACACAGAACATTTTATATATATATATATATATATATATATATATATATATATATATATATATATATATATATATATATATATATATATATATATATATATATATATATATATATATATATATATATATATATATATATATTATATATATATATAGTTTTTCATACATAAATTCCTTTTTCAAAAACTTTCTTATTAAAATATGTTTTTATTTTAAATTAATTTTAAAAAAATTTTTTTTTTTTTTTTTAATTTTCTTTTTCCTTTAAGTTGGAAATTTTTGTCCACTTTTTATTTCATATTCATTTTTTGAGTTTTTAATCCAAACATTATTATTATTATTATTATTATTATTATTATTATTATTACTATTATTATTATTAATTATTATTATTATTATTATTATTATTATTATTATTATTATTATTATTATTTATATTTTATTATTTTTAATATTATTATTATTAATCTTGAAGTTTTTTTTTATTTCACTATCATTTTTTCCCCTAACAAAACTATAACAAACAAAGAATATGAATAAATTTGGCTTTTTGTATGTGTGCGTGTGTGTGTTTATGGCTTTAAATATATATTAAAATAATTTATTTAACATTTATATTTAATATTATATAATTATATTATATTTACCGTTAAGGTTTTGTTTTACAAAATGTAAAATGTAGATGCAAAATGAAAAGTTACATACGGAAGGAGGATTAACAGATTAAGAATAGTTGAGCGCTGTTGGTGATAGTATGTTCATATTTGTTTGGCTGTCTGTAAATTGATTCTCTCTCAGGAAGTTCTTTGACTAATTTTCTGCGTATTTGCCAGACTGAAGATGTTCAATTCCTTGTAAAGGAACCACTTCAGTTTGGCAACTACACAGATTGAAGGCGTTCCTCGCATTTCTTGTACAGGAGCGTCTTCAATCTAGTAGTTGCAAGACTGAAGGTTTTCATTCACAAGCATTTTCCTGCAGAGTAGCCATATTTCATCCTATTTCCTTTGTAATTGCTACAAACACTCACCGGACATTTGAGACTGCGGTGGAGATACGTCGGTACTCATGTTAACTTTCTTTGACAAACCTGCAGTCGATCGTCGGTCTATGGTAATTGAGGTCATGGTGTCACAAGCTTTCATTTTTTCTCTTATATCCAAACTTTGCGATACATGTATAAAATCAGAAAAAAAATAGATTTTTCCTGACAAGGTACATTTAAAAAAAAAATGTTTTACGGTTTTCAATTTTTTAATGGAAAGAAATGCAAAAGAAAATGTCCGTATTAAGTAAAGTATGATCCCCTTCAAATATGGAGGAAGATGGACTCAATCTGTAGCTGATAATGCTGCAACTGGAATGCAAGAGGTAACAATAATATACACTGCTCATTGCTGTGATAAAAAATAAGAAGTTGTACTGCAAACCACACTACCTTCCAGTGAAGCTCCTGTATGCTTGAAAATGCTGAAAAACTGCGTATAAGGTGTGGTATGGCACCTCTGAGGTCTCCCTTACTTAGATATTACTAACGTAAATGACCTATTATTCGAGTAGGTCTAATACTGAAAACACTACTGATGTTGATGATTGCCGAAACCATCCACCAAGGGAAAAAATAGCGTTAGAGAGGGTTTTTTCCTGACTAGGAAAAAATGCTATAATAAGCTGTGAGTAGAAGATTTATTAGCTGAAGCTGGACCAACTGCTATGGCAGGATTGCCAGAATATAGGAAAGAATATCCAACCCTACAAGACCCCCCTCAAGAATCTTGATCAGCAATCCGTCAATGATATTGGTCTAGTATGCAGTACAACCTCTTATTTTTATTGGTCTACCATATATTGTCCATATTAATGATTTCCTTTATTCTGCTAATCCTGTCTTAGCGATTGGTTCAACTTCAGCTACGCGATCTCTCCCCATAACTATATATATATATATTATATAATATATATATATTATATATAATATATATATATATATATATATATATTATATATATATATATATATATATATATATATATATATATATATATATATATTATATATATATATATATATATATATATATATATATATATATATATATATATATATATATATTATATATATATATGTGTGTGTGTGTGTGTATGTGTGTGTGTGTGCGCGCGCGCGAATACGATTGCATGCGTTCGTGCTTTGGGGGAGGGGTAAGGGTTTTAATAACACGGAGACTTAAGTGATCGGAAAGTTTCTGTTAGTTGAAGATTTTGGAAAATTTATTAAAATTTCCGGAAAAGTCTTTTTACAGCAGCTTCAATACCTGCAAGTCAGTAAGTTCATCCAACTCATTCAGTGGTGGAACACGTTCCCACATTTACATCATATATTCGGCATAAACCTTTCCACAAACAGAGAGTTCGATTGCATTAGGATTCGAACTCTTTCAAATAATGATTCGAAAAACCAAGCGCCATAAAGAGGGAGTTATGCTATAAAGTTGAATTTCAGAGAATATATACCCCTGGTTCAACAAATCCTCTAGCATGGAAGTTCCCCCTTGCTAATAAGTTCTGGCGTGTATCCTCTGTTAAACAATTTTTTTTAAATAAGAAATCTCTTGTAAGTGATAGAACTTCATACGGCACTAGTTATTTTCTCCGAAAAGAGATGACGCTTGTTCTTGAATTTTCAAGTTTTTTCAACTAACTCGGCTCTTCTTGAAAAGGTGGAGTCTCCTGCAATTCAACTCATCGGCTCTTCCATCCTCTCTCTCTCTCAAACCACACTAAGCTCTTACTTCACTCCCATCATAGAATCATAATTTTAAACTATTTAGTCCTTGGTCTACTACTACTACTACTACCAACTGGGTTCGTATGACCAGTCTTTACACACAATCTCATCCTTTCTGTCTAACTTTGATCCAGTACTAAAATGTATATTTATTTCTTCATTTAATTTAAAGAAAATGTTGAAATTTCTCCTCTTTATTTTTTCAACCACATTTGATACAATTTAATTTCAAAGTTTAATTTGGAATGTTTTTTTTTTCTCGTTTGATGGGTGACATATAGGCCCCTGGGCTTTTTCTACCAGAACCAGAGGCTATACAATATATATATATATATATATATATATATATATATATATATATATATATATATATATATATATATATATATATATATATATATATATATATATATATATATATATATATATATATATATATATATATATTGAATAAATATAAGAAAATAAGAGGGTTGCTGAACAAAGTTTAATAAAAATATAAGAAAAAAGGGGAATAGAGATTAAAATGAAAAAGAAAGAGAAAAAAAACTGAAAAGGGAAGGGAAGAGTCTGATAAAGAGATTAAAACATTTTTATTTTATTAGAAATAAATAAAAAAAAATGTTCTTTTAAAATAATGTTTTTTTTTATTATTATTTATATACTTTAAAAATATACAGCAAAATCGATTGAGATACTAGAGATATATTTATTTTAACAAATTGTAGACACCTACACACACACACACACACACACACACACACACAAGAATATACGATTATGTATGGTATCATAATCTGGATAGGCGACAGCGAGGTGGCGGAGAATTTGAGGTAGAAACTGTGTTGGATTTTGTTTTCGAGGGCGGACCTAACCAACGAAGGACAAGTGTCATCCCTCCAGACTTCTAAAATACTGCACTTTTGGCCATCTCAGGTCAAGGAAAATCAACCACTCGTCGAGAGAACTCGATATTTTTCCATGTAAAAAACCCGAGTTCTGTTTTAGAGAAGTTTTTCTGGATTTTTGGTTTGTTCTGTGGATTATTATTATGGCATTTGGGTTCGATAAGCAAAATATGTAAAAGTTACTATTGGAAATAGTTTTTAATTTGCTAGCAATAGGGCTTACTGTGAAGTTAAGTGCAAAAGATTCATATGTGTCTCAAACGGAACAGCGATCGGTTCACGCAATGAAAGTTCCTAATACCATCTATCCTAGTATCAACTTCCTTGAGGATTCCTCTCCTCGACGTGACGTTCGTACACTCTCTCTTTTCTATTGGTACTACAACGGCAGTTGCCCGAGGGATGTGACCTCTCGCATTCCACCACCATCGCGTCGCCCTGGTAACACGAATGCCACGCTTTCGCATGAATTTTGTGTGAATATATTAAACCCCATATGCAGGCTTGTCCGTTGTGGAGCCTCCTTCTTTCCAGCCAAATCTGTTCTGTTTAACTCTCTGACATCATCTGTTTTTCCTGCTGCATTTATTCCTCTTCTCTTTATGGTCTCCAGGTGCCCTCACCTGAGAGATTTGCGTTAGTCTGGGATTGGGTAGGTTTTCTTTTATTTTATATTTCTGCCCCCTCCTAGAATACGGATCGGCCCGTAAGCGGTGGTTAAATTTTTTTAATTTTTGATATGTGAGGTATACGACCTGTTGTTAAATTCATTTTGCTCTACTTTTAGACTGAAAAAAAGTTTCTACAAGCAACAAACTTAGTGTTCGCTCCACTATTTCGGGGTTACTTTGCCATCAAGATAACAACAATGTTTTTATCTCATCAACGATTCCATCTTCTCTCTCTCTCTCTCTCTCTCAAGCCTCACAACTTTACTTCGAACCAAATTCGAAAAAAATTAGCACACCAAAGCTAAGCTTATTTAACAATTGTACACCGAATCCAACCTATTAACTATCTATTATCAGACAGACAGACAGACGGATGGGCGGACGGATAGAGAAACAATTTCAACACTCACTGTTAATGGCTTGATATGATAATGAAAAGTAATACCCTATATAAAGTCAATAAATAGTATGGTGTTATTATCTATTGGGACGAGAAATGATACATTAAATAAATATAAAACAACAGTTACAAGAATCTCACGTAGAGATATTGCTAAATCAATAAAATACTTGGAACGGTGTCAATAGTGTCAAAAAAAAAAAAAAAAAAAAAAAAAAAAAAAAAAAAAAACAAAAACAAACAAAAAAAATTATTATATAATTATTAATACTAAATTAATAATTATATAATATTAATATTATATATATTATATAATTATATATATATATATATATATATATATATATATATATATATATATATATATATATATATATATATATATATATATATATATAATTTCGTTTCCAATTTTTGTCCAAATCCACTGCTCATCCTTTAAAGCAATAAATAAGCATTTGCTCATTTTTGTAAGATTCGACACGCAGCTCCTCTCAGTGACTCTCTACATTATTTCTTTTAAATTTATTTTACATGTTTTGTTTTAATTCGTTGACTAAACTCAGATCAATTGAATTTAGTTGCATGCTTTCTATTTTGAAAAATGTTTGTGCGACTCTCATTTCCACACATTTAAATTTTATCTCTGTTAAGTTCTTTAAAAGTTAAATGTATTTATATATATTATATATATATATATATATATATATATATATATATATATATATATATATATATATATATATATATATATATATATATATATATATATATATATATATATATATATATATATATATATATATATATATATATATCTATAAATCTATAATTATAGACATTATATATATATATAGAATATATATTATATATATATATATATATATATATATATATATATATATATATATATATATATATATATATATATATATATATATATATATATATATAAATAAGAAAAATGAAAAATTCACAAAATGAGGTCAAGAAAGAGATTGAGAAAAAAAGGGGAGCTGAGCTACCCCACCACCTCTCATTATGGGACGGGGAGTAAGAAGGGAAAGGAGTTGAGTATACCTCTCCGAGGGAGGGGGTCGAACCCTCGAATGGAGTCAAGAAAGATGATGAAAAAATGGGGTGTTATGGCTACGCAACCACCCCTAAGGGGGGAGGTGGAAGGGGAGAAAGAGTGAGTATATCCCTCCGGGTGGGGATGAACCTTCAAAACGAGGTCAAGAAAGAGGCTGAAAAAATGGAATGCTGTGGCAACACCAGAACCCCATAAGGGGGCGTACACCCCTCCAGAAAGAGGTTGAACCTCCAAAAATGGGTCATGAAAGAGCCTGGGTTTGCAACATGGCAGAAATGACCTCATGAAAGAGCGTGAGGTGGTTCTGGTCAAACTAAACTTGCAATTGGAAATCAAAGGGCGATATGCTATTTTGGCCCACAGAAGGCCCTCTTACTACTATATATATATATATATATATATATATATATATATATATATATATATATATATATATATATATATATATATATATATATATATATATATATATATATATATATATATATATATGAAGTGTGGGTGTATGTTGCTATGACTGCAAAGATGAGCGTAAATGACTTGGATGATTATAATTGGTAATAGATAATCTTTCGTTTCCCCTCTTAAACTTCACCTTTATGTCAATGATTAATCAAAGATATATATATATATATATATATATATATATATATATATATATATATATATATATATATATATATATATATATATATATATATATATATATATATATAGTAAAAACAATAGCTAATACAGTAAAGACAGAAGTGATTAGAAATAGCTTACCTTTATATTTTAAGAAAAATTAAGAATTCTGACTCCAAATTTTGATGTCTTCGTTAGGTGATTTTATTGAAGAACCCGATAAACAAAGAAACAATAAACAAAGACTAAACAAATGATTACGTTCGACAGTTGAAAAATAAATCTTATGTAATGAAATGCAAAATGACGCTTTTTAACAAATAAGTACAAAGACATTTGACTGTCGATCCGGGATTACAACTTATACAGCAACTGGACAATTACTCAAACATGACCAAAACAACCACAAGGAGTTTAAGAGCAATTTAGAATGATATTCAAAGGTAAAATGCTGACAAAATTGCAGAAGTTTGGGTTCAGCTATGACCGCAACTGGAATTCTCCATGCACTTAAACGAAACTTGAGCAAATTCATTTCTAAATATGTAGCACCGTTTGGCGCTTTTTTGGAGGTTGGGGGAAAGGGGATTATATATATATATATATATATATATATATATATATATATATATATATATATATATATATATATATATATATATATATATATATATATATATATATATATATATATATATATATATATATATATATATATATATTATATAATAATTTAATCTCTGGTGGCTCATCACCATGAAAGCTGAGCTGGAGAGGTAAAAATTTTTTGCTCATAAAAGTTACTATATTTTTCAACATAAACCTATATATATATATATATATATATATATATATATATATATATATATATATATATATATATATATATATATATATATATATATATATATAAAAGTTCACATCTCACTGGCATTGCCCTATTCGAGGAGAGGAACTCCTCTGTAAGTGGTATGTATATATAGAATCCGCAAGTGGGATCGAAGCCGTTTGTGCCATGATAAACAATATTATTATTATTATTATATATATTATATATTAATATATATATATATATATATATATATATATATATATATATATATATATATATATATATATATATATATATATATATATATATATATATATATATATATATATATATATGATGGGATGATTAATCGTCATCGGCATAATCGGCGTATTTTTTCTCAATCGTCATCGTCAATTTACTCCCGATTATTTTGCCAATTGATTTACATATATTGGCTTATAAATATCTTTCTCTCCTCCACCTTTATCTATTGAGAGTGAAAGTCTGCTTAGTAGTGGCGGACAAATATATTCTCCAAGACGAAATCAAGTTACCCCAAAAACTAAATAAAAGATCACAATTTAAGATCTACAAATTTAAAGTACTAGAATTTTGCATTTAAGTCCTTGTCCTTATATATTAAAATTTTAAAATAGATGTTCTGAAGATACTATTATACAGAATATCCCATTCGCTCTTGGCAACAGATATGCACTTATAGATGCCAAAGTACGAGTAGTGGTCTTAAGTTAATAAAATTTGCCACAAACAAACCTTAGTAAGTGAGAATCTTGCAGACATCACAATAAGCGTTGGAAGTGATCGCCTTTGGCATTAAGGCATGTCTGTACTTGTTTTTCCATGTTACGTAAGGTTGCTGCCAACATATTGGGAATCATAAAGTAAACTGCCTGCCGAATGTTGTCTTTCAGTTGCAAGAGAGTATGTGGCTTGTTACGATACACTTTCCCATTTAGCAAGCAACATAGGAAGAAATCCGGTGGGGTGAGGTCAGGCGACCTTGGTAGACAAAGTACCTTGGAAATGACCGGGTCTTCAAAGAAAGAAACAATTTTATAGCTGCTGACATTGGACGTGTGACAAGTGCGCCACCCTGCTGAAAATACCCAGTACTCAGATCCAAATAATTTACTATGTTCATATGACTAATATTTTGATATCTATAAAAGTACATCTGGCCAATCTGTGGCCGAGAGCGAGTGGGACACACTGTAATGTATATTAAAATTATATGTGTTTACACATTTGAATAAAGAATAAAGAAAAGACAATTTATTTCTCCTTATTATAAAATTGCCAAAATTATTAAAATAATTGAAATTTTGAAAATATACTATTTCAATTTCATCGTCATCGTCAAGTTTACTACAATCGTCATCGTCAAAATATTATTAATCGTCCCAACACACACACACACACACACACACACACACACACACACACACACACACACATACATATATATATATATATATATATATATATATATATATATATATATATATATATATATATATATATATATATATATATATATATATATATATATATATATATATATATATATATATATATATATATATATATATATATATATATATATATATATATATATATATATATATATATATATATATATATATATATATATATATATATATGCTTTTAGTTATTTTAATTTAAACATCGATACGCCTTCACAAAAGATAGTCAGATTATTACATTGAAACAATTAAATTAATAAATACTTACATAACTACATTAAAGTCGGTTCAAAGACTTGTAAAATGAGATATTAATTTCTGATATTGATGAATTTTAAATTTGTCACCGTCTTTCAGCCTCATTTTCATGTATTTGGAATGCTAATTTTAAATTTGGCACCACTGCGTTGCCTCTGATTATCAAATATACCTCTCTAATCGACTCTTAGTCAGAAATAAAATAAATAAAGTACAGTCGTCAACAGAAGTTTGTTCCTATTAAGCTGAAAATAAATATTTATATAAAATGGGGATCATTTCAGGTTCAGCCAATCACAGTTCAATTAAGCCCCGCTCAATGTTTTTATTTTCTTTTTATTCAAAATAGAGCTTTTATGAAATGATTTCCATTTTATATAAATATTTATTTCCAGCCTAATAGGAACGAACTTCTGTTGACGACTGTACATCCTTTCAAAAGAAGAAAGTTGAATTCTGCCTCCGATTATTATCGTTTGGGTTTGCTAACAAGTTTTAAGTCAGTCAAAAAATTTTAAATATCTTGTATCTGGATAAGTTCGAGCATTTTTTTTTTCAGTTATAATCAAATTTAAACTCACGTAATTATATAATAGGCACTGCCTTCCTTCCCTCTCCCAAAACTGACACTATATATATATATATATATATATATATATATATATATATATATATATATATATATATATATATATATATATATATATATATATATATATATATATATATATATATATATATATATATATATATATATATATATATATATATATATATATATATATATATATATATATATATATATATATATATATATATATATATATATATATATAATATTATCGTCGATTTAGAAAATGCAAAAAGAACACTGCGAGGAATAACAAAAGAAATGAAAGTTGCAAAAAGAAAGAGTTCCCATAGGTAATAATAATACAGCCAGGAGTGGAATTTGCGAAAAGTATCCACTAAAAAAAAAGGTATATACATATATGCAAATGTAGCTCCTCAAAATAATAATAATAATAATAATAATAATAATAATAATAATAATAATAATAATAATTATAATAACAATAATAGTAATAATAATATAATAACATTATTTTATTTTAATTTAAACATTTTTTAGAGTGCTTGATATTAATTAAAAGTGAATAGCAAGGTTTAGGTAATACATCAATAAAAACATAAATAAATATTAAATAATAATAATAATACTAATAATTATATTAATAATAATAATAATAAAATAATAATAATAATAATAATAATAATAACTAATAATAATAATAATAATAACAATAATAATAATAAATAATAATAAAATAAATGATTGGTAGATGTTTATTTCTCCTAAAATTAATAACGGCTTCGAAAAAAAATTTAATTTTGACATTATTTAAATTTTCGAATTAATATATACAAAAAAACTTCCCGTAATCATTAAAAAGTAGCTTCGCATATTTTTTTTTTTTTTTTTATCTCCATAAAAAATGTATTTTTGTTTTTAACTTTTTTTGAACTTCAAATTTGCGGTTCACTTCCAAAATTTACCTAAAATTATATAAGGTAAAATTTTCCCTTCCTTCTTGTCAATTTAAATAAAATTAAATTTTACCTTTATTTATTTGTTTATCTTATTTTTTTTTTTAAAAAAAAAGATTTCGAAAATGAAAGAAAAATCGTACCTGATAATTTCCGTATCCCATGTGGTTGCAGGTACACCTACAGGTTCGCAGATGCTCTTCCAACTCCGCAGGAATTTCGGAGGAAAGACTTTTCGCTGCTAATCCACTTAAAGTTCCGCCTTCGGTTGGATCCGATTCAAACAAATCCTTAGTTTGTGGATTCTGACCGCCGCAAATTAACGGTTGCGATGAGAAAGCCCTTGATCCATTTGACCATGAAGGAACACCCCTTCCGTAGGGCACACGTCCCGAATGAGGGTCAGAGCCCCCTCTGTTCATCGCCCCCCTCAGAGCCTCGTTGAAGGAGGCTCCTTGGTTTTATCAGAACAGTTAATTTGCAGCTCGCTCAGGAATAAGGGGAAATACGTTTGTGGTCCTTACACACACAATTTTATACCTGCAGGAGGAAAGCTGCATCGTCTGTATCATCATTCTTGGCAGACACTTCTCAAGCTTCATTTACCTTCTTTATTATGCATATCTCATTACTATACAATCTGAAAGGATATATATATATATATATATATATATATATATATATATATATATATATATATATATATATATATATATATATATATATATATATATATAATATATATATATTACTATTTAAATAATAATAAATATAATAATAATAATAATATATGCAGGAAACAAAATTTTATAAAACACTTTTCCCACTTCTAAATTTTTGTGACTCTACGCTTAAGTACAGTATATATATATATATATATATATATATATATATATATATATATATATATATATATATATATATATATATATAATATATATATATATATATATATATATATATATATATATATATATATATATATATATATATATATATATATATATATATATATATATAAAGGCTTAAAATTGTTAAAGTTTAGTCACCTATGAGAAGGAAGCCCTTTAATAAAGAGCTTAGCTCATCTCGTCTTCATGGGAGTCAGAGAGAATAATAATAAATGAAGTTTAGAGAGATTAAGAATCTCCCCCAACCCCCAACCCCCAACCCCAGGGATTTAAAGGGATCAAAATTTAAAAAATTTATTCCAGTGCGTAACAGCTTTAAATAAAGAAAATTTAAAGGTATGCGTAATATAGACGGTTTATATATATATATATATATATATATATATATATATATATATATATATATATATATATATATATATATATATATATATATATATATATACTATATATATATATATATATATATATATATATATATATATATATATATATATATATATGCGATTGTCGTCAGGAGTGAACGTGCTTAAAAATGTATGGTAAAAGAAAAGTAAGAAGCATCGGAAGGAAGATTGAGAAAAAAATATATATATATATATATATATATATATATATATATATATATATATATATATATATATATATATATATATATATATATATATATATATATATATATATATATATATATATATATATATATATATATATATATATAAAATGCGTAATAGATAGCTTTGTACTGGATTTAAAAAAATAATAGCGGAGATTTATTTTAAAACATAAATTTTCGATGTAATATTTCGGCATTCTTAAATTGAATGAAAATCAATGAAATAATTTTCAACATTTTTGGAGAAGCGGCAAATCTCTTGAGATAACGTACTTTCTGCTTTAAATGGAAAATTCTACGTTAATATTAAGAATTTGAAATTTAAAACATGTGTTTGGATATAAGCAATACGATTAGATCATGCCATAATTTCGAAGAGTAAGGGCGACAAGGCTAGCACATCAGCTCTGTAATCCACAGTTTACACTCTCCAACAACTCCAGGACAAGAGTAACCATAGGTCTAAGAAGCATAAGCAAGTGGAGAACTCTGGGATAAGAGGCCAGAGGCTAGATGGAGGAAGATACTAGTCGCACTGAAAAGGGGAAAAAAACCCTAACAAGAAGTTTAAATAAAACTCAAGGATTGGCATTGAAACCAAAGAGACGAAAACATGATCTTATAGAGCGATCTAGGAGAGGAATTTTT
Source organism: Armadillidium nasatum (assembly GCA_009176605.1). Classification (NCBI taxonomy): domain Eukaryota; kingdom Metazoa; phylum Arthropoda; class Malacostraca; order Isopoda; family Armadillidiidae; genus Armadillidium; species Armadillidium nasatum. The sequence goes on along the minus strand of SEYY01000479.1, from coordinate 33,093 downwards.
GAGAGCAGGTCGAAAAAGTTGCTCGTTCCACTAAAAGGATGAAAACCCATCCTGGGAGAAAATATATATATATATATATATATATATATATATATATATATATATATATATATATATATATATATATATATATATATATATATATATATATATATATATATATATGGTTGAAAACACTAGCACCTGTACATCATTCAAGATTAAGTAGACGATAATCGTCTTTGTAAGGTGTGGGCGAGCATTATCGTACATTAAGTGGAAGTGGTTCTCTATGAACGAGGGAAAAGGGCAGAACATAGTCTTTAAGTATGTATTCAATGTTGTATGGTGCATTCAATGACCTTCGGTGAATAGGGACGAGGGAAGTACAGGTGTCGAAGCAAACAACACATCAGAACATTTTGAAGCTTGTAGCCACCTCAGAACGGCTCCCTTGTTGCAATGTTGAATGCACAATAAACGATTACCAAGGGTACGTGATCATCACCATCAGGGTAGAAGTGATGTAGTGGTCTTCTCGTAGCCCTGATCTCTTTCCCATCTATATTCTTCGGAATATCTTCAAGAGAGATGTTCGACGATCTGCGCCCACACCTCTTACCTTCCAAGAGTTGGAAAGTGGTGATTATAGTATCGGATAACATAGCCCAGGAATGCATCTGAATTTCATATTGAATTTACTTCAAGTCTTCGAAGTGTATGCAGGCGATCATTAGAGTCACATCAGTGTTACGCATTATTATTTGCGCATACGGTACGTTGATCCGTGACAACATTGTTGGGAGGTCGTCCTTCAGTTGTATTCCCCAGGTAGCAACGTGTCATGAAATAAACATAGAAAAGTTAATTTTGTATAAAAAAAAAAAAAAATCAGTAATGAAAGAGAAAAAAAAGAAATTGAAAAATAATAATAATAAAAAAAAGAGATAATGAATAATGAAAACTGAAAAATGAATTAATTACACTTTCTTCATAAAGGAAAGTTTAAGAGTATATCATAATTAATGTTTTCTGCAATTTCCGATAAAAAAAAAAAAAAAAAAAAAAAAAAAATCCCCCTTCTTCAAAAACTTTTTAAAACATTTTGTTTCTAGGAGATTGAGGTTTAATTTATTTTTGAAAAAAGAATTGTTTTTGGGGGGTGGGGTGGGGATGGGGAGGTGGGGGAGAAGGGGTAGGGCAATTTTTAATGCAGTTTTTAATTACTTATAAAGCAAAATACATATATGCATTAGACCTTTAAAAACTCTTTTTTTTTTTCCCACACAACAGTTAGTTATGACAAATACGTAATAAAAGAAAAATAATTACAGAAGGAAAAATGATTATTAAACATGGATTTTTTAACTACTTTTTATTTATTTATATTAATTTTTTTTATTTATCTATTTTTTTTTAATAAAATGAGATCATACGTAGTAACAAGGAAATTTAAAAAATTAAAATTTTAACTCAAAAATTTTTTTTCCCTTTTTAAAGAATATTTTACAAAATACATAAAGTATTATAATATTTAAGGAACATTTAAAAGTTTAAAATAAACTTTATACCTTATGAAGATAATTCATAATCGTTTCAAAAGTTTAGTTCTTTACTAGTTTTCTAGAGTTTCTCCACTTACAAGATCTTTTCTCTTCTAGCCAGACCCTAGCAAGAACTGATCTAGATATTTTACCTTGAAATTTGGGACCTTAAGTAGTACATGTAACAATTTATATTTTATAAAATAATAGGTTACCAGCCTTGTCAAATTGTAATGAAAAAAGAGGTAAATTATCTAGAAAAAAGTAAACTTTATTAAGCTAAAACTATTGTGAAGCGCAAAAACCTAAAAATAGAAACAGATCTAGTAATCTTACATTTTACAAAATTTAGATTAATAGGCGTAAGTCGTAAAGACCGAAATTTGTAATGTTTCATTTTCATATCAACAGATTAAATGATATCCCTATTAATACTCAACTTCATTTCTGAATAAGTAAAACATTTTTTATAGGTCTAAAGCATTTATTTTTTAGATTATGTAAGTTTAAATATTTACTACTCAAATCACAATAATTAAAAAAAGACAATCCTTTTACAAGTTTCAGCTTCATTTATTGCGTTATGTCAATTTTGAAATAGGTTTAGTGTTGATTATGTTACGGAGGTTTAAAACACCTTATTAATAATTTAATAAAGATTTAGAATATCTTTCGTGAGATCTGGAAGGGCATATTTCGTGTGTTTTCCTGAGCTGAAGGATGTACAGAATTTGCGGCAAGATGCATCTTGCCAAGTTGTTCGGATCGGTAACTCTCATCAACGCGCAACCTTTTGTTACTTCACGTACCGTACGTACCTGAACTAGGAAATCGCACGGAAGGAAAAATGTTACGTAAAATGCGGCCTTAAACTAGAAAGTCAGTTATGTACTGCAAAATATATTAGAAAACAAATTGTAAATTGTTTTGTAGGTAAAAAACAACAACACAACACTTTCAAATATAGGTATAGAGATAGAAAGTCTTTTGTTGGCTTTTATTTGGTAACTAATCGAATCAAATATTTTAAAAAATGCTAAAAGCATTTTTCATATTTTTTTTTTTAAATCTCTGACTTGATTGTTACTACAACATGTAGATTCCAAAATCATTACAGTAATATATAAATTGGGTGGGGGGAGGAAGGGGGGAAGGTAAATCAACAACAACAACAATCATCAATGTTGAACCAAAAGTTTTCAAAGATCGGGTCGAAGACTAAATCACACACAGTATTCATAATTCAAATTCAGATTCAGATTCACACAACAAACCACTCTGATACAAAAACAAAGTTAAAACAAAAAACAACACTAAAAAATAGATTTTATTCTTCTCTCTTTAATTTTTGTCACATTATTATCTTTCGGTATAAATATTATTATTATTATTATTATTTTTGTTTTTTAATGCAAAATTTATCTTAATATTTTACTTGATTTGAAATGAGCTTATATTATATATATATATATATATATATATATATATATATATATATATATATATATATATATATATATATATATATATATATATATATATTATATATATATATATATATATATATTATATATATATATATATATATATATATATATATATATATATATATATATATATATATATATATATATATATATATATATATATATATATATATATATATATATATATATTAACTTCATTTCAGTTAAAAAAGATATTAAAATAATAATAATAATACAACATTTATAGAAAAAGAAAATCACACGAATTTTAAATTATTATTTAAAATATTAAAATATATTTAAAAAAAAAAAAAAAAAAAAAAAAAAAAAAAAAAAAAAAAAGAAAGAGAGAGAGAGAGAGAGAGAGAGAGAGAGAGAGAGAGAGAGAGAGAGAGAGAGAGAGAGAGAGAGAGAGAGAGAGAGAGAGAAGTCCAAATTCCTTCCAAATTATCTCACAGCACGAGAGAACTTCATCCAAATATTGATTCTATAAATCGATCGTTAACAATACAACTTGATTTTTAAAACTCTCTCTCTCCTCCCATCCCTCTCTCCCTCTCTCTCTCTCTCTCTCTCTCTCTCTCTCTCTCTCTCTCTCTCTCTCTCTCTCTCTCTCTCTCTCTCTCTCTCTCTCTCTCTCTCTCTCTCCTTGCTCCTCCCACATGTAAAAGAATCCAAGGTAAATTGAGAGAGCAAAAAAATGGAAAAGGGTTAAAGAAACGAAGAAAGTGAGGGGAAAGGACTATTTGCTCAGCCTTAAAAAAAAAAAAAAAAAAAAAAATAAAAAAATTTTTTTTTTTTTTTTTTTTTTTTTTTTTTTTTTTTTTTTTTTAATTATTAAAAATCTATAAAATATTTAAATATATAATAAAAATAATCATGATAAAAAAAAAATATATATATATATATATATATATATATATATATATATATATATATATATATATATATATATATATATATATATATATATATATATATAATATATATAATATATATATATATATATATATATATATCGAATATTTCATAAAGGAAGCAACCAGAAAGATAAAATAGTAGAATTTATGCGCATGCACATTTTCTGCCATTATATTCGCGGTGAGGCAGCACTGTACTCAAAGTCAACAAATTTACGCGACAGTCGTACTGGAGGGTTCAATCCACTGTTCTTTCAGAAGAGTTGTTTTCCAAAGATTAATGTGTATTTATTGTCGAGACGTATTGTGCATAAAAATCATATAAACGAGTGATAGGATTTAGTCGACAAACTTTATTTGGATCTGAACTGAATCGATGGTCGATAGTTCGCGGGAAAAACAAAAACATTTATTAATAATGTTACATAAACACAAAGAAGATATTTTTCAACATAGTTTCCCTCTAAGTTAATACACTTTTGAAGGTGATATTTCCATCCTTTTCTAAAGAATGTTTTGCCCTGGGTTTGAACCAATCTGAAACGGCACTTTGGTGCATGGTCCACACTCTCAAATTGGGTACCTTTGAGGTGGTCTTTCAGTTTTAAGAACCTTATTGGGCAAAATCAGGACTGTAGTGTGGATGTGCTAAGATGATTTTCCATAGAAATTCTTGTAAAACAGTCCTGACAACCATCGAAGAATGCGCTGGAACGCTGTCTTGATGAAACAGGACATTACTGTGTAACTTTCCTGGTCGTTGTTCGCCAATACTTCTTTCAATTTTCTTATTATGCTCCTGTGATAATCCTTGGTCTTTGTAGATGGTTTACCAATATAATCTCTTTCGAATCCTAAAAAACAGTGGCCATTAGTTTTTGCGACGATTTCTCAGATTTCAATTTACTGGTCCACAAGATCCTCGTGGAAGCCACTGCTTTGACTGTTTCTTGCTTTCAGGATCATATTCGTAGATACACGTCTCATCGATAGTTATGAACCGATCCATAAATTCTTCTTCATTAGCTTCGATCTTGTTTAAACGAACCATTGAAAGATCAGCTCTTTGAACCATCCGGTGTGAGCACAAGACTTTTGGAACCCATCACTAAAGCTTGCTGAGGTCGAGGTATTCGATCCAAATCGAAAATGCTGAACCATTAGAAATGTCCATTGCAGAAGCTACCTGATCAATGCTAATTCGACGGTCTTCCTTCACCAATTTCAGCACATTCTCCCCTATTCTTTCATTCGTAGACGTTGACGTTCTTCCTTTCCTTGGATCATCTTACAAGTCTTCTCCAAAATCTTCAAAACGGTTAATTCTTTTAAAAGGTGTTGCAATTTTGAAACATCATCACCATAAACCTTTTGTAAAGCCTCATTGATTTAAGGTGTCCAACAAGGCTTAAAAAGAAATTTTATAATGACCGTAACTTCAAAATTCATGATTTTCATGAGTAAAAAAATGACCCTCTTTCAAAGACACCTACCTACATCATACAATGACCGATGAATGAAAGAAATAACCTGTTGGATATCATTAATATAGATTGGAGAAATGATCAATCATATTTTATCGTGAAAAATGCTTTCCACATACTTTTTGACTTTATTATATATTATATATATATATATATATATATATATATATATATATATA
>SEYY01000479.1:22500-25000 GCA_009176605.1 Armadillidium nasatum | reverse complement strand
AAATTCAAATTGATTAAATGATTGATTGAAAATAAAATTGGAAAGTTCTTGAAAGTTAAAAAAAAAACTTCCCTTACCTTTTTGCTCATCATTGATTTCTAAACAAGTGTTGTGACTGACATGCCACCTACATAGGAAAGACTACCCGAAGTCTTTCTGTTTGCACTGCTGAGCATAAAGATATCGTTATAAAACTTTGGAACATTTATATTATTCCAAATATTCGAATATTAACTCTCATTCTCTTAAAATGAATCATCCTCTACAGGATTCAAATTTTATAATTTTGGATTCTGAACGTGAACCTGACCTCCATTCTTTGGAATCTTTATATATTCGGCACTACGTTCCATTGAAAGAACATTTGAATGAAGATTTATAATCGGAAAATATTTTGATACTGAAGTAGAATTTTGTTCTTTGGTCGTACTTTTTAATATTTATTTCTATACAATAATTTTCAATTATTTATTTATTGATACAACTTTTAAGTAATTTTTTTTCTTTGATTATATATATTTCGTAATTTTTATATTCTTCATATTGCTCAAAGCTTCAAATCACCCGAAACTAGTCGGCAATTAAATTCCGCTTCAAGAATAGAGATCCTATATATACTATATATATATATATATATATATATATATATATATATATATATATATATATATATATATATATATATATATATATATATATGTATGTATGTGTGTGTGTGTGTGCGTGTGCGTGTGTGTTTCGTTGACGCTTATCAATTTCAGCCTTACCCTAATGCTGAATGATCAAGGTCTTTTAAAACTACCTACCAAGTTCCTTCCATCATATTGCTTTATCTTTTTCGCATTTAAAACTTTCGAATATATTCTTAGTAAGAAAATTTAATTATATCTTATTCCTTGCAAAAGTTTCATACTCGTAAGAGAAGACATACGGTTCTGATTTTTTTCCCATCGTTCTCTCTCTTGGTATTCCGCCCTCGACATTTCAAACATTTCAGCGAATTCTTTGCTGTGGAGTTCTGGCACAAAAGGATTTGATTTCCCTCTTACGATATATGTTCATCTTTCATTAATCTTATCGTAATGTAGAAGGACAATGTTATCTTTATAATCTATAACAATATTTTAACAACGTACTGTTCTTGCATTATTATTATTATTATTATTATTATTATTATTATTATTATTATTATTATTATATATATATATATATATATATATATATATATATATATATATATATATATATATATATATATATATATATATATATATATATATATATATATATATATATATATATATACGTTTGCCTGCGTATACGCGTGTAATAATGTTCTAAGATTCAGCAGCCTGCAAACAATCTAAGTGTCATGACACCTATAATTGTGTAAGAACTAAAAATTCTTAACATATTGTCAACAAACATGTTTATCCTCAACAAATAAACAAAAGAGATCTCAGGTGCTTGATTGGGCAAGAAACATTAAGAAGAAAAAGAAGAAGAAGAAGAAGAAGAAGAAGAAGAAGAAGAAGAAGAAGAGAGAGAGAGAGAGAGAGAGAGAGAGAGAGAGAGAGAGAGAGAGAGAGAGAGAGAGAGAGAAGAGAGAGAGAGAGAGAGAGAGAGAGAGAGAGAGAGAGAGAGAGAGAGAGAGAGAGAGAGAGAGAGAGAGAGAGAGAGAGAGAGAGAGAGAGAGAGAGAGAGAGAGAGAGAGAGAGAGAGAGAGAGAGAGAGAGAGAGAGAGAGAGAGAGAGAGAGAGAGAGAGAGAGAGAGAGAGAGAGAGAGAGAGAGAGAGAGAGAGAGAGAGAGAGAGAGAGAGAGATCACAATTTGATTACGACTGAAGAAAATCAGGAAATCTATGAAGATGAATTTGAAAAATTATTGTTATCGAAGGGAACTCGTAGAAGGACTCCTCCTCTTTGCAAATAGAAAGAAGAATGATGACTTCGTCTCCCGAAAAAAAGGAACCAATTTTACCACAAGAGTGGAAAAAAAATTCTAGAGAGAGGAAAAGGAGAATAAAATCTTGAGAGTGAAGAGAGAAGGGAAAAAAACACCGAGCTGAAAAATATTGAAGAAATGAAACTAGTAAGTAGATCTCTTTTCCTCAATTGCTGATTAGATTGGAAATGTTTTTCCAATTTTATCATAAAATTGGGTGCAAATGGGGAAGGGATTTTGAAGAGAAGTGAATTTATATTACAAATTCATACATTAGAAAATTATATTCATCTTATAGAATTGAATTGATATATATATATATATATATATATATATATATATATATATATATATATATATATATATATATATATATATATATATATATATATATATATATATATATATATATATATATATATATATATATATCACTTTCATCTTTCCCACTCTCGTGGGGTGGTGCCCGTCACAATTCTCTCATGCACGTATGCACAAAAACACTCTAAGTCTCATCCTCCCTCAACATCGCCTTCCATCTCACTCTGTCCTCCGC
>SEYY01000479.1:10000-17500 GCA_009176605.1 Armadillidium nasatum | reverse complement strand
TTATATATTGAATAGCATTTTTTTTAAACATTATTAAATATAGCTAAAATTTTTTTATTAAATATTGATATTTTCTATTAAATGTAGCTTTTTAAATATTAGTGAATATTTTTTTAAATACCTTGCCCTGCTAAATATTTTTTACTAAATAGTGATATACTATATTAAATATTGGTTTTTAAATATTTCTGAATATTTTTTCAACACTGTAAAATATTTTTTAGTAAACATTGCTAAATATTCGATATTAAATATGGTTATATATTTTATTAAACGTTCTGCTAAATATTTTATATTAAATAGTGTTAAGGATTCTGTATTAAGCAATAAATATTGTTAAATAATCAGTTAAATATATTAAATTATATATATTCACTTAAATTAATATTAAAATTTATATATCGAATATCGTTTTTTTAAAATAAAGTAAAATATTTCGTGTTAAATATTTTTAAATATTCTGTCAAATATTTTAAATTAAATATTAATATTCTACATTAAATAGTTAAATATTCTATATAAAATATTGCTTCAAATATTTTATATTATTAAATAATATATATTAATAATATATTCTTTTTAAATATCGTGAAATATTCAGCTAAATATTTTATATTAAATATCGCAGAATATTTGGTATTAAAAATTATTCTTAATTTTAATAATTTTAAACGCTCGAGTTCGTATAAATATATATATATATATATATATATATATATATATATATATATATATATATATATATATATATATATATATATATATATATATATATATATATATATATATATATATATATATATATATATATATATATATATATATAAGAGAGGGAGAGAAAAAAATCGACAGGGCTGTCTAAAATTTGCAAAGAGGTCAAAAGCACTGATATTTTAGGTTAAGAAAATTAAATCTAATTTTAATTGAGATTAATTTAATTATAAGGAAAGAGCAGTAGAGCCAACATTCACTTAAATTAATGATTATATGCATTTTTTTTTTTTTCAGAAAAAAAATCAGATAATTAAAGATTTTGTATTTAAAAAATTTGAAAAGACTACAACAATTTTGAAAAAAATATTTTCTGATTCATAATAGATAGACTTGGGTCGTTTCATGTAATGTAATATATAAAATTATCACTGTCCTCTGTTACAGAACATTTCACACTAAAACTTATGATGTAAATGTTGAAGAAGATTCTTATAGAGAATAGTGATTTAAATGAATGAATTATTTGTTTCCTCTTTTATGTTGCATTCATTTTGCCACGCCCAATGTGTAACGAAGGAATAATGGAATTAAAATCTTAATTTTCTTACATTTTGTTTGATTTAATCTACCATTAATAAGTACAATTTGCAATAAACCCAGGTTTTCCAGGATAATTTGCAGGGGCCGAAGTCGGGACCAGGGCCGGGGCTGGCCGGGACCACGGTCGGTTCATATATATATATATATATATATATATATATATATATATATATATATATATATATATATATATATATATATATATATATATATATATATATATATATATTAAATTTTAACATAATTAAATATCGAATATTGGTTGCAAAATATTTTTAAAATCCTCACTCCAACCCCAATTTCTCTTCCCTTTTCTGTTCCTCCTCCCCCATCAATATCCCCCAATTTCATTTCTTTTTTTTAGAGTAAATTTCCTACAAAAACAAAACAATTTTTTGAAAACATTTTCATACAGGAAGAAAGGCTCCCCAGTGGGAGTCCGGTGGAGGGTTTGGTTACCTACGGGATATATATATATATATATATATATATATATATATATATATATATATATATATATATATATATATATATATATATATATATATATATATATATATATATATATATATATATATATATATATATATATAATATATAAAATAAAATAAAATATATTTATATTAGTATGTATTTATTAGTTATTAAATAATTATTTTAATGATTAAAAATAGTTATTTTTATTAATTATTATTTGTTATTTATTGTTATAATGATATTATTATTATTATTATTATTATTATTATTATTATTATTATTATTATTATTATTATTATTATTATTATTGGTAAATTCTTTGAAAACATTTAGAAAAATCTCCTCCGAGGCAAAAAAATTGTTCCCTGACGATATTTTTATGACCCAATCGAGAAAAATTATTGGAAAACTTTTCTTCTTATCCTCGACTAAAAGTGACCAAAGATTTCTTTTTACTTATATTGATACCACACAACTCAACTCAAACATGTATAAACATTCACACGCACACGCATGCGCGCACACATACACACAAACACACACATTCACTCGCTCACTCGCTCGCTCGCTGGCTCATTCATTCATTCACTCACTCACTAGCTAACTCATTCATTCATTCATTCATTCATTCACTCACTCACTCGTTCTGTATCTCATTCATTCACTCGCCGCAAGCTACCTCATTACTCACTCACACGCTCTAGCCCACTTACTCACACACCCACATATTCACTCGCTAGCAGGCTCACTAATTGACTGATTGATTTACTCATTCATTCACTCACACACACTCACTTACTTTCACTGACATTCACACATACACACTCACTCAATTACTTTCTCACTTACATATACATACACACACACACACACACATACATATATATATATATATATATATATATATATATATATATATATATATATATATATATATATATATATATATATATATATATATATATATATATATATTATATATATTATATATATAATGTGTGTTTTTTTTTGGTGAATATTTTATTACAATATTTTGATTACAGTGTAGAATGGATCTAAGAAAATCTTCCTATCACGTCCCCTGAAGGTATACATAAAAGAATTTACAGTACATGCATCTATATATATATATATATATATATATATATATATATATATATATATATATATATATATATATATATATATATATATATATATATATATATATATATATATATATATATATATATGAATGAAGAAAATTGAACAAGAAATAAGGAGAATGGAGTGGATTGACTGAGTAGAATGAATGGAGTTACTTATGTCCAGACAAAATTTATGCGCAGACAATTTATGTGCTACTAGACAATCGGAAAAGCGGAGGTATACGAGTGGATAGTTCCCTCGAGCATTTGCCGCTGAAGTAAATGAATCATATGCCTTGAAGGTGTGGAATTCCACCTGTGGATTTTAAGAAACAGCTTCTAACAAAGTTTCTCTCCAAGAGATAAGCAATTCGCTACAAGTGAGGAACTTAATAAAAAAAATATAAAGATGTAGCTTGTAAACAATAGTAAAAGTATAGAAGAATTTGAGTAATTTAATAAGAGTATATTAAAAAAAGTATATTAAGAATCTAAGGAAAAAAATTGAGAACAAAAGAGTATGTATTTAAAAATAAAATAAAATAAGTGTAATAAAGGTATACTAAAAAGGGTGTATTAATATATTTTTTAAATTGAGTAAAAAAAAAGATATATTAAAAAAAATATTGATAATTTTTAAAAATTTGAGAAAAAAAAAGGGAAATTAAAGAGGTTAAGAATGAATTTAAAAACTGGGGTAGCATGAGTGTATTAAAAAAGATCACACCAATTCTAGAATTAAGAAAGAGCTTGAGTGTTTAGAGAATTTCACATTTTTTGGCCAAAAAATGTGATAAGGATTATCTAAAGTCATTTAAAGGAAAATTAAGTTTGTAGATTTAGCAAAATCATCAAATTTTTTTTTCCTTACAGTTCACCACCACTCATGGGCTGAGCCCTTTTCAAGGAGGGGCATATAGAAACTACGTGTCCTAGTCTTTAATGCAAATGAGGGGTTCCGAACTTTTTATGTTTGGGGACCCCCTGAGCCATAACTTACAACAGTAATTATTTATAATATTTTATCATGGACCCTTTTAGCTCATAGCTTATATTATGAACTTCCGAAATAATGTTTTCCCTTGATGACTCCAACCCCTCTCCCACCCCATCAAAGCTTTTATGGCCCCTTGAGGGTCCATTTGAACCCTGGTTGGAAAACGCTGATGTATACTTATGTATATGTCAATTTTGGTATTTTCTGTCCTTAAATTACAATTTCTTTGCAGTGTACGACACCTGTTTTAACAACACAAAATGAAATTTAAAAAACGCATAAAATGTGAATTTCTTGAAATTTGAACCTCGTTTAAAATTTTTTTTTGTATATAGAAAATAAAACCAGACATTTTTTATTTAAGCAAATTAAAGAAATATGCCACACTTCCCATTATATATATATATATATATATATATATATATATATATATATATATATATATATATATATATATATATATATATATATATATATATATATATATATATACAAAAAATAATGTTTGCTATTGGATTCGAACCAACAACCTTTAAGAAGGTAAGTCTAACTATGCTACGGCAGTACAAAAGGAAATCGCATTGGAACTTTCTCATGATCTACAGTCATGCCGTCAAGCCCAAAGGACTCAGTGCGCCAGACTTAACATCTTAATTAAAGGTTGTTGGTTCGAGTCCAACAGCAGACATTATTTTCTATATAGAAATAGTGTGTGAGAGGTTATAGCAGACTTTAAAATATATATATAATATATATATATATATATATATATATATATATATATATATATATATATATATATATATATATATATATATATATATATATATATATATATATATATATAAAGTGTTAGACTTATATTGGCGTAATCCAATAGTAGAGTTTAGGAGTGTTGTTCAAGAGGTAGCTATTATTATATATAAATAATAATAAACATTGTGTGTATATGCATAGATAATAATAAAAACATCATTCTTATGGTTCTAGAGGCTGGGAACCCTCTTAAGCAGTTTTTATCCCTTCCCATGTACGGTTGCAGGAATATGAATACTTTCTGCAGCCGACAACACCCTGCATCATGCGGGATATGGTGCTGAGTATATATATATATATATATATATATATATATATATATATATATATATATATATATATATATATATATATATATATATATATATATATATATATATATATATATATATATATGGTTTAAATTTAAAATCCTTTTGTGTTAATTAGACTTAAAATCTAGAAAATGGGTTTTGATTATCCTGTAAGTCATCATTTTTTTTTTTTTTGCCATTAAGTCTGCCCAATTAAGTTACGAAATTTCAATTTTTTAATTTAGGTTTCCTAATCTGAGTTCTCAAATTTATATTCCTGTAATACATTTTCATTTTAGTTTTAATATTATCCAATTTTTTTCCCCTAATTTCATTTTTTCGGGAGGAATAGAGAGAGAGAGAGAGAGAGAGAGAGAGAGAGAGAGAGAGAGAGAGAGAGAGAGAGAGAGAGAGAGAGAGAGAGAGAGAGAGAGAGAGAGAGTAATTTATTTCGAAATCCCGTAGTATAAATTCAAAATTAAAATAAAGATTTAGAATTGAATTTTTATTTTAAAAAGTTTTGAAAAAAAAAACTTTTTAAGAGAAATTTTTTTTCAAAGGGTAAAAAAAAAAAAAAAAAAAAAAAAAAAAAAAAAAAAAAAAAAAAAATCAAGAGTTTTTGATCAATAAAATTAGGCAGAGTTCAAAGGGAAGAAAAAAAAAGAACAAAGCAAGAAAAGCTTACGTAAGCAAATTTGCTAAGAAAATTTGAACTCATTCGTGTCTCTATTGCTGCTTACATCACATACGAGGGTCATCCATTAAAAAAAAAAAAAAAAAAAAAAAAAAAAAAACTTTATTATTCATCCATTTGAGTTTTTAGTGGTTTTTCTTCCAACTTTAACGATCACTTAGGAAATCATTTTAAAATATAATTTTTCATCTACAAGAAAAAAAAAAAAAACTATTTTCCACCACCTTTTTTCTTCCTTATTTCTGGCCTCCCCTTCGCCCTCCACTGCTTTCCTCAACCCGCCTCATTCCGTCCTCCTTCCTAAAAAAGCATAAATATCATTTAAACTTTTGAGGAAATTTTATAGGAGTTAAAAAAGAAAGTGGAAACTTTTTTTTCCCTCCTTATTCCTATTTTTCTCATTTTTATCTCTTGGCCATATATATATATATATATATATATATATATATATATATATATATATATATATATATATATATATATATATATATATATATATATATATATATATATATATATATATATATATATATATATATATATATATAAAGGACATGTGTTTGTTTGTGTGCTTGTGTTTGATAGAAAATAGACGTTGTCATTGAAATCAGTGTTGAAGTTTGAAAATCTAACTACTACTCCTACGACCCATATTACTACTAATAAATAATAATAATAATAATAATAATAATAATATTTTAAAATAAACTCTGAATAGGAAACACACCAAGACTGAAATGTTTGAGACGCGAGAAAATGAGTATGTATTTGTGTTTGTAAGTATAAGTACATTCGTATCTGTAAGGAGAGAGAGATAAATAGGAACATTCTTGCAGGAATAAAAATATTATTTCCACCGGAGTTGAAAAATTTTTTCCCTGTCGCTGGAGGACGACATGTTCAGATACACGGCGTTTGAAAGTGTGCAAGTCAAAGGAAGTTTGGAAAACAGATAAAGGGAGTGTGTTCTAGACTTTACCAGTAGAGTATATGTAAGATTGATAATAGCGGTTAAGTCTGGAGTCTGAGAGTTGGACAGAGAAAGGATGGGAATGTTTAGAGAGGCATGTCGCACAAGCTCTTCTCAATGGAGGAGGTATGTGACGAGAGAGTTCCGAAGGGAAGTGTCCGTGTTACTCTTTACTATCGCTATAGCGATAGTAAAGAGATTGGAGAGAGATAGTGAGAGCTGGAGAATTGATGAGACGAAAAGCCCTAGACTCCACCTTCTTAAGGAGAGCTACATGAGTGGAACTACCCCAGATGTGTGAAGCATATTCCATACAAGGGTGAACAACACCCCTATAAAAAGCAAGCAACTGGGGTGGCATTAAAAAAAATTCACGAACGCGACTCAGAACACCCAACCTCTTAGAAGCTCGTTTAGAAAGAGAGGTAATGCGATCTTTCCAAGAAAGTTCACGAGAAAAAGATACACCGAAAATATTAAGAACAGATGAAGGTTTGAGTTGTGTGTTTTCGAAGAAGATAACATAGTTGTGAAGAAGACTGTGTCGAGTGGAGAGATCGAGGAACTGAGTTTCTGAGGCATATTTTCTCTGCCCCAATTTGAAATACATGAAAGATCAGAGGTTAGTTCTTCCAAGGCCACCCACATCGAGTTTATTAATTATTGTTGCGAAGGAAGTCTTTCAAACTGAAAGAAGTCATCGGCATAGGATATGAAGCAATAGAGAGAAGGTCGATAATGAAAAGTAAAAAAGTGTTGTCTCTCTACATACCGGTATATGCATCAAAATTGCAGTTACTTCAGTTTATATC
>SEYY01000479.1:0-7500 GCA_009176605.1 Armadillidium nasatum | reverse complement strand
ATATATATATATATATATATATATATATATATATATATATATATATATATATATATATATATATATATATATATATATATATATATATATATATATATATATATATATATATATATATATATATATATATATATATATATATATATATATATATATATATATATAACCGTAAAAAACGATTTTCCTAGGAAGATTAGTATTTTCTAGTATTTAACTATCTCCTTTAAAAAATATTAGATAATCTAATAACCTAACTTAACCTAACCTAACCTAGCCTAAAAGATTGTAAAAACTAGTTTTTCCTAGGTAAATCGGATTTTAGCGGAAATCGGTTTTTTACGGTATATATATATATATATATATATATATATATATATATATATATATATATATATATATATATATATATATATATATATATATATATATATATATATATATATATATATATATATATATATATATACGGGTGCGTTAAAATTGCAAAGGAGATTTAAAAGTGCATTTATAGAGAAGATGTTTCAATGTTTTAGGTCTTTTTTTGTAATGACAAAACATTGTTGTGTGTATTCCTCACTAAACTTTTTTTCACTCTTAAGAGAATAAACACCATAAGAACCCTATATATATATATATATATATATATATATATATATATATATATATATATATATATATATATATATATATATATATATATATATATATATATATATATATATATATATATATATATATATATATATATATATATATATAAAGCCTTTTGTATTAATTCTTTTTCCAAAATTTTCATTATTTTAATCCAATTCTAAAATAATGTTTTATATCACAAATGAGAGACATTTAACAAAGTGCTACATTTAACATCTCTAGAAGGTATAATTTGAATGCTTCTGGAGTGTGGCTTATTGGACTCGTTTATTCATAAAAATTCCTATAAATATGAATAACTTTTTTTCCTGAATAAACATTACCAAAATAAAGGTGAACTTGAGCACTGAGAATTTTCAGGAAAGTGAACCTTTTGCCTCCTACCTACCGCTTCATGCTTACTACTACCTCATCCTGCCTCTTGGCTCCTAACTCCTGCCTTTTGCTTCCTGTTTCCTGTAACTTGCTTAGAATTTCATTTTTCTTTTCACATTAGTTAAATTAGGAACACGTCCTAATTTAACTAATGTGAAAAGAAAAATGAAATTCTAAGCAAGCTACAGGAAGGTGAACACTTACAATATATATATATATATATATATATATATATATATATATATATATATATATATATATATATATATATATATATATATATATATATATATATATATATATATATATATATTCGTCTATCTTCATCTGACATTCTAACCACGAAATTATTCTTATTGGAATCCACTGCCGTCACTTTTACCTTCGATCGAACTTGTTTTCACTAATTGACAAACATGTTCTTGCATATATATATATATATATATATATATATATATATATATATATATATATATATATATATATATATATATATATATATATATATATATATATATATATATATATATATATATATATATATATATATATATATATATATATATATATATATATATATATATATATATATATATATATATATATATATATATATATATATATATATATATATATATATATATATATATATATATATATATATATATATATATATATATATATATATATATATATATATATATATATATATATATATATATATATATATATATATATATATATATATATATATATATATATATATATATATATATATATATATATATATATATATATATATATATATATATATATATATATATATATATATATATTGTAAAATTTCCTCTTTTCCTCCCAATTTAAGAACCTTAAAGCGAAATAAGTGAACGAAGAGGGGGACATAAAATCTTAAAATGTTCCATTTTGGGATTATTTTCTTTCAGCAAAGACACTCTCTTTCTACCAAATTATCTACCTTCCTAATTTGCTACCCTATATATATATATATATATATATATATATATATATATATATATATATATATATATATATATATATATATATATATATATATATATATATATATATATATATATATATATATTTTAATGAAGGGACCATCTGTGAAGGTGAAGATTCTATCAATAAAGAAAGTTAATTAGAGACAATAAAATTTTCAATTATTACCAATATATATATATATATATATATATATATATATATATATATATATATATATATATATATAATATATATATATATATATATATATATATATATATATATATATATATATAATAATATAATAATAATAATAATAATAATAACTACCATCATTCATAGACAGAAATCTAATCACGATATCGACAGAAATTAACGATAAAACTATCACAAGGTCAATAATGGGAATAGTTATATATTTATTTGTCAGTGATGTGTATTCATGGTATTAACGATTAATATTCCTAAAATATAAGAAGGGTCTATAGTTACTAATGTTGTAAGAGGATAAAGAGGATGATAGATATCTTCGATATATCGACGGATATAGACACGAAATTCCGAGTACAGTATTCTATTCTGTCATTTCAGAATACAATATACGTTATAATAATAATTTTTCTGCGAATAAAGCGGCAAAGGTTAATTGTGTACAACGAACTATCAAAGAAACAATACATAGTAAAGATGTGTAATTGTTAATTAATTTTTTAGTTAAGTTCAATGGAGGTCACATCAAATATCGAAATATATGTAAGCAAAGAAATATAATTTATTAGGCTAATTAATATATGGTTTGGTTTAGCTGTTTAAATTTATAATTTCCCTATACTGTTATGAGCAGCGCGAACTTTCAAACCCCTCTTTGCCTTTAACCTTTTTTTGGGGGGGAGGGGGGTTGAATTTATATTAGAAAATAAAAAAGGTTTACCAAAATAACTTATTAATTATTTCTAGTTATTAATTTTAAGGCTTTAAGCCTCTGGTATTCTGGTGTCGCTCCAACCCTCTATGCCTTGCCATGGTGTCTTTACATACAATGACACTTTAATAATAATAATAATAATTTTTATAACAAAATAATAATAATAATAATAATAATAATAATAATAATAATAATAATAATATTAATAATAATTTTTATAATAATAAAAACAATAATAATAATAATTATAATTACTCTGTGTAATTTTGTAAAAATTGCCAACAATATATATTCTCTTTTCAAACAGTAAATTATTTACATTTTATTTATAATTGAAGTATTTATTTATTTCATTATTTTTTTTATTGAAGTAAAAATATTGTAGAATTATTTTTTTATTATACAAAAAAATGTTTTTAACAGTTGTAAAAAGTAGTTTCCATTTACATTGTTTAAGATGAATTGTATATATATATATATATATATATATATATATATATATATATATATATATATATATATATATATATATATATATATATATATATATATATATATATATATATATATATATATATATATATTAAAAAGGCATCTCACGGGCATTTCCCTTTTTTGAGGAGGGGAACTTTTCTTGGTAGTTCCTATCTAGGATCTGCATAAGGGATCGAACCAACACCTTTAAGCAATGACTCAATCCTTCAAGCATATGACACAATCACTTTACCGTTACACGCTGACTTTTTCATTTTTTTTTTTTTTTTTTTTTGATAATAAAAAATTGACTTTTGATTTGTAATTTCAAATCTAAAATCAATAAAAATATGTTTGAAATTTAGAAATAAAATAAATTAATTTCGGTTTAAAGGGATTAAAAATAGTAAATTTTTATAAGGTCAGAAATAAAATAATTTATATTCGAATATTACTGATACTACTACTATATATATATATATATATATATATATATATATATATATATATATATATATATATATATATATATATATATATATATATATATATATATATATATATATATATATATATATATATATATATTCACAACCTTTCCCACAAACGTGGGGTGTTGATTACCACAAGCTCACAACTGTTACCAGCATTCATCCCCTCACCATTCTTTTCCATTCATTCCCATATATATATATATATATATATATATATATATATATATATATATATATATATATATATATATATATATATATATATATATATATATATATATATATATATAATAATACTGCGAACAGCATCACCAATATCACTTTTTAATAAACATATGTTGTGGCCAATGTTAAAAATAAGTTGCCTCCAATGTCATAAACAAACGCTAGACAAAAAATGAGCGAATATTATACTATTATCAAAATAGAAAATTGAAAACAAACAAACTTTACAGCTAACATTGTCACCCTTTTAATAATAATAATAATAATAATAATAATAATAATAATAATAATAATAATAATAATAATAATAATAATAATAATAATAATAATAATAATAATAATAATAATAATGATAGAAAAATAATAATAATAAAATAATAATAATAATAATAATAATGATAGGAATAAAAATAATAATAATAATATAATAATAATAATAATAATAATAATAATAATAATAGCAATTATATTTTCATTATTTATATGTAAAGTGATGTAAGCATTAGGTGTATAGAAATATCCTGCCATTTGCAAATGGAAAGGTAGTCTATTATTCAGCGTTTTAGGAGTGAAGAAAAATTGGAATAAGACTGTCAAGAAACATTGAAAGTATGGTTTGTCTTTTAAGAGAAAAACTCATTAATATTATATAAACGGAGTATTATTTAAAGAAATATTAATATTATTATTAGTAGTAGTAACAGTGGTCACTGAGGCTTGTGTTCAGTTATATTTTAGAGCTATATATATATATATATATATATATATATATATATATATATATATATATATATATATATATATATATATATATATATATATATATATATATATATATATATATATATATATATATATATATATATATATATATATATATATATATATATATATATATATATATATATATATATATCAAATTATTGAGAGCAAATTTTTGTGACCATGCGAACTTTGAAAGGACTTTATATCATTTTACCTATTTTAGAACGAAAATATAAAAAGTTCTGGGACTTCACGAAATTGAGCTTCCACGAAACTTCACGAAATTGAGCTTCCACACTAATAGAAAGAGAATTTTAAAAGAATTTTGTAACTTATTATTAGATAAACATTGATTTTACCTTCACATAATTGAATTACATCTTAATTAAAAAAAAAAACGTACACTGTATCTTTTAATTCTTTGAGAAAGCTGAAAGCTTATTTGTTTTGATAATATAAAATTAACTTTTGATTTATAATATTAATAATAAATTTTTCTTTGTAAACATTGTGACATCAAATGATTTTAGAACTCATTTTTCCATAAATGTCAATTTGCTTTAATATATTTAATAATAATAAAAAAAAGTTTTACCAAATAAGGATAATACAAAATTTTATTTGCATGAAGATCATTAAATAAAATAATTATTATTTAACATAAAGATATCTAATAACAGTTACTGTATTGTTTTAAATTATTTCTATATTAATGGCATGTAAAATGGCACATAAAAAATCGGCTATATGTAAAGCATCGTCATCTGCGGTCTGAGATTTAAAAATTTCTTCTATACTAAGTCGTGTTCTTCTTTTTTTAATCTTATATACATGTTTGGAGATTATACCAGTCTATATCTTCAAATTTCTCGGCCTTTTCGATTTTCAATTCAAATTTATATTGTAATTCCATGAAACTATATTTTTGTTCTGTACCCCTTAAATCTGTAACTGATTCCTGTAAATTCATTTGTTTCTTCACACAGGTATTTTTAAACTCAACTCTATTTTTGTCTTGATGGCCAATTCACTGAGACAAGAAATGTTCAACTAAAGACCTTAAATACTCCTAAATTCATCTTCTGTCAGTTTTTACACCTTTTCACCGAGTAACTGGGAATTCACAAATTGAAAATATCTTTAACTGCTGTATAGAGATAAACAAAAGTCTACTTTTGCTTAGCATTGAAGTCATACAAGTAAAGTAACGTTCCCCAGATATTTGTTTTCAAAATGAGAACAAAATATCTTCATGACTAATTTGCCAGTTCAAAAACTCTGGAATTCTAATGCACTTGAGAGAATTACGAGAATTCATATTTGATAAATCTATCCATGATGACGAGTTGTTTAATTCTAGTTTTTTGATGAATATATTTTGCAATTTACTTTGAAAGATGACATTATCATGTGAATTACATATTGCTTTTCGTAAACATAGATGTACTCCATCCAGATTATGAGGCTGACGACGTCACAAAGCCTGAGGTCAATAAAATGTTAAAACATTAAACCAAAGGAGGGTACTAGGGAGGAAATGAGTATACCCTCTTTATGGAAGCTCCGTCACCTAAAAACCCTCAAGAAAGAGTGAGAATATTTGATACTGAAAAGAACGATATTCGAGTCAAAATCAAAATTGTTGAACGGTATTCCGGTCAAAATAAACGATAATGTAGAACATTTGGCACTGAAAAAGAATGATATTGAAGGATATTCGGTTCTTAAAGAGCTTGATAAAGGAAAATGATAGTTAAAACCCTTAATTTTAAGATTAAAACAAACTTTGGGTTAAAACCCCCAAAATCTCTCAATTTTCGCTTAAAAAATACTCTCCGGAAAGAAAGTAGGAAGGATTCGTCTTGGGCAATATATTCGTCATTTGCCAATTCACAATGCTATAATATATATATATATATATATATATATATATATATATATATATATATATATATATATATATATATATATATATATATATATATATATATATATATATATATATATATATATATATATATATATATATATATATATATATATATATATATATATATATATATATATATATATATATATATATATATATATATATATATATATATATATATATATATATATATATATATATATATATATATATATATATATATATATATATATATATATATATATATATATATATATATATATATATATATATATATATATATATATAATATATATATATATATATAGGAAACTTATCGTTATTATTTTCTCCAAGAGCCCTATAATTAATGGTCTAATCTCATAAAAATTGAGTTTCAAAACAATTGGTAATACATTTCGAAATAGAGATAAAAATGAGCAAAGATTTTTTATTCTTTTTAAAATGTCTATTTATACGTGTATGTGCGTTTGCGCTCGCATGTGTATGCGTGTGTTCGTGTGCGTGTGCGTGAAAGAACGGAAAAAACTATCGACCATAAATCAAAGAAACTCTGATCCCACCCAGTCTCTTAAGAGATTTTTTTATTATTATTAATTGAGTCTACGAAATTCCTCACAATTTATATAACTTGATTCTCTCTCTCTCTCTCT
>SEYY01000478.1:107843-147126 GCA_009176605.1 Armadillidium nasatum | reverse complement strand
TTTTTTTTTATGACTTACAAAATCTTAACTAATATAATGGCTTTTAAACATTTTTTTTTGTACCTGATTTTGATACATGCCACAAATATTGTCAAAAGGTTCGTCATTCGTTGTGTCCTTCTCAAAATCCAAAGGATCCTCTTTTACTTCAATTTCTTCCTCCTTAACATCAAACGGCCCTTCTTTTACATCAATGTTCTCCTCTTCAACATCAAATTGCTCTTCTTTTACTTCAATTTCATTTTTCACATCGATGGATCCAAAACAATTTCTCTCCTGTTCAAAATATTTTATAAGACTCAATATTTTCCACATAGATAAAATACTATTATTAAAACTATTGCTTACTACTACTACTAATACATTTATTACTTAAGGTGCAAAGCTTCTACTGCACTGGGCTGCGTCTGACTCTTTCCAACAGCTCTTATCTAAAGCTTTCTTCCTGGCTTCACCCTAACTCCATCCCAGCGTCTTTAGATTCGCTTTTATAGTTCTTCTCCATGTTCCCGTAGGTCTTTTTCTTCCTCTCTGTCCACACGGTGTCTATTTCACAGTCTCCTTCCTCACCTCATTCTCTTCTCTCCATAAATGTCCACAGTAGGTAAATCTTCTTCTAAATACTTTCATTCAAATCTGTTACTTGTCTTTTCGTTTCTAACTCCTTGTTGCTTATAATTCACAGCCTGAATATCCCCATTACTCTTCACAAAAACTTGTTTTCAAATACTCTAAGTTTCTTCATATCATCTCCTCTAGGCTTCATTTTCGTATCTATACAGCAATACCGATCTTATATTGCTAATATATAGTTTAATTTTAGTCTTGATCTCAACACTTTTGGTCCTCCATATCTTGTTTGGCATATTGAAGCCTACTCTTGTCTTCATTCTTCTCTTAATATCCTCCCGTTCTTGTCAACTTTGATTCCAAATATTCAAATTCTTTCAGCTTGTCCAATATTTTACTATCAATGTTTAGATTTTCTCTCTCTCTTTCTGAGTCTCTAACAATAACCTTTGTTTTTCCCCCATTTATTTTCAGTCCCATTTTTTCATCCTATTTACCTTTCTCTTGTTACTTTCTATGTGTATAACTCCTCAGTCAAATGTTGTCTGCAAAGTCAAGATCTTCCAATTACTCCATCATTTTCCATCTAATTCTCTCCCTCTTCGTTCAGCTACCTTCCTCATCACCCAGTCAAGTGACACAATGAATAAAGTTGCTGATAAATATCATCCCTCTCTGACTCCACTTTTTACCCCAAATGCAAATATTTTATTTGCATTCCAAGACATGTGAAAATAGCACTACGATGAAATCGATGCTAAAGCAAAGAATTCTTGGCATTATGTATACCTGCTACAATAAATTATCAAACACCGAGTTTAATATATTAATAAAAAAGAAATGAAACTTATGATGGCAAAGCAATATGATGCAGCAGAGAGTTCATTTGCCAATCCCTGGTTTTGAGGAATAGATATCATAACTGTTAAACAAGACTAACTCGAAAACAGGAAATGGCACAAATCGAATCCCTTTTTGATTCTGTGCATGTTAAGTATATTTAAAAAAATAAAAGAAAAAAATTGCAATAGTCTCAAGAGTACTACACTAAGCACATCACTAAAGGGTTTGCAAGTTTGCAACAGTTTAATAAATTTTGATTGGTTAATAAGATTTGATTTTGTTACGTCAATACAACAACAAAAAGCAAGAAAAACAATAATAATAATAATAATAATAATAATAATAATAATAATAATAATAATAATAATAATAATAATAATAATAATAGCACTTTTTTTTCTCATACCTCAATTTCTTCCAGTGTTGAAAGTTGCTTTAAGTGAATGTTACTTTCTTTATCTTTTTCGCTACTTTCAAAAAGTTCAACCTTGATTTCTGCCTCGTATTTCACATCCATAATTATTAAAAATGTTTTTAACTCAAAATGTCTTCGAAAGACAAATAATTTTTGTTTACTGAAAAAAAAAAAAATTTATTTTGTAAATCAGAATTTACTTATAAGGTA
Source organism: Armadillidium nasatum (assembly GCA_009176605.1). Lineage (NCBI taxonomy): Eukaryota > Metazoa > Arthropoda > Malacostraca > Isopoda > Armadillidiidae > Armadillidium > Armadillidium nasatum. Next base: position 145,088 of record SEYY01000478.1, on the reverse strand, counting down.
AAAGTAAATACAATTTTAAATTAAATTTTGAAAATATTTAATTTAATATATATAATATATATATATATATATATATATATATATATATATATATATATATATATATATATATATATATATATATATATATATATATATATATATATATATATATATAAACAACACAATGTTTTTTTCCCATAATCCTGAGGAAAAAAAAAAAAAAACTCTACTCATGTTTATTTGGGATTATACACAATAGTCCAGCCAATATTTCTTAGTAGAGATTATGCTTACCGTAAAATAAGGTAATTGAGAACTATTCTGAACTGTTGAAGAACTATTTGAGAACTATTTTTGAACAATTTTATTAAATAAAATTTTGAGGAAAACTTACAGGAACTTTTTTTGGGTATAAATTTATACTTTGATGAATGTTCAACCCACACAAAATTACCAAATTTAAAACTTCACTGGGAAAATATTTGCAAAATATGTGCATGATAAGTATGAAGAAAGGGGCAACTGAGATCAACATCAAATTTTGTCTAAAGTAGCTGATCACCACTGATATAGCATTGTACATGATGTGATGTACTTTCTTGAACTTGTTCAAAGGCTCATCTTATCTGTCACATTGTCTTGGGAATGTTCATGGGCCAATATGTCTGACTAAGAATATTGCCATTTTATAATTTTTTTTTTTTTTTTTTAAATTTAGCTTTACATAACATATGATCTATTATAAGCATGTATGAACTTAACTTTTTTATGATATTAGATTATTTTATTATTTTTATTTAACATTATTTATAATAATTTATCATGAACCTCCTAGCTCATTTTAGAATTCCATTTGAATTTTCCACTTGAGGACCCCTGTCGGTCCAGTTAAGAAACGCAGGTCTATGGCATGTGAAAGGTCCAATATGTCTGCCTAAGAATATTGCTATTTTATTATTATTTTTTTTTTTTTAAATAATAATTTAGCTTTATATAACATATAAGATTTATTATAAACATGTATGAACATCAAAAATAGAATTTCCAAATATTACTACAAATCCTATCGTATGATCTGAAATGACCACCAAATTTTTTTCAATTGCCTCACTTTGTAAATTTGCCTGTAACTTTTAAACACAATATTCACCTTACATTAGTAATAAAAACCCTCTTTGAACTTTCAAATTTGTCTCAAGATTTCAAATAAAAGTGGTCCAAGCAGAAAAACCCAAGGAACACACACTTCATCAGCTTCTACAATGATTTATTGTCATTTAATACTACACACAATATCTCCTGTCCTTCAATCATTTCAAAATGTACAACCGTTTCTAAACCAAACGGAGATAACTTCTGAAATAGCTTTTTGTGTGGTTGGTTATCAAAAGGTTTGCTGAAATCTAGATATGCAATATCAACTGGCTTCCCTTTGCTCAAGAACTCAGTTATATGATCCATAAAGTTAATTCCTAGAAATACATCTGACAAGTTACCTTTTCTATCATGTTGAGAGTCTCACAATATCTTAATATTCTACTCTAATATATTTCTCTATTCAACTTTGTAATTTTTTGTTTCAAACTTTTACTGATGAGGTAAAATTAACTGGCCTGTAATTTCCAAGATCATCTCAGCAAGTTTTCTTATATTGGTACCACATTAGCCATTTTTTCAATCCTCTAGTATTTCACAATAACTAAGAAACCTAATAAGTAAATATAAACCATATGCGGTACTATTACTACCTTCCTTAAGGATATGGACATACACTTCTAACAATTAGGAAAGTTTTAAATGCTAAATTCTGAATTTAAATATTGCCATCACTAGATGAATCTAGTTTTTCTGATTCATATATATATATATATATATATATATATATATATATATATATATATATATATATATATATATATATATATATATATATATATATATATATATATATATATATATATATATATATATATATATTCGATTTATTTTAAAAATCAGGGTAAATATCAGAGAAAAACTGGAGAATGAGGTTAAACCAACTAATATAGGTTCAAAATAGCTAAAAAAAATATTTAGCTCAATATTTTTATTTCAACCTGTAACTTTTTAAAGATAAAGTAACCATATATACCAAATTTCATTATTAATTTAATCTGGTACGATACCTCTCTATTTTTCACAATATTGAAAATATCAAGTTAAAATATGATAAAATGCATTCTACACATACTTTCATGGAAGAGAAAATACATAAAAAAAAAAAAAAAATTTATAAAAGAAATATTTATACTATTGAAATGAAATTGACCAACTGTCCAATTCTTTCTTTACAAATACAAATTTGGCAATGTTCAAACTCGAATATCTTCGTTTTCTATATTTAATGAAGTGGAATTAAACAGTGAACTAAAGTAAAATTATATATATATATATATATGCTAAATTTTTTATACACCTTTAATTAACTACTTATATAAATACGCTACATTTATGAATTTTAATTAAAAAATTTTTTTAGTAGATTTTCTAATAGAAATGTTGAAATTACTCATATATATATATATATATATGGGTCATTCCACGTCACTTCAACCGAAATTTGGCAATTTTTTCCGTGACCCCTTTCGATTTTTATGAAAAATGGCACACTAACAGATCTTGTTGAGAAAATATGAATGGCGTTTATTGCAGGTCTCTAGCTCATACGGTTCAGAAGATATGACCTTTGAAACTTAGGTCAAAAATGTCAATTTTCAGAGAGTAGTCCGAGGTCAAAATACAATATCTCGGCTTCTATGGCACTTAGAAGCATCGTGTAAAGACCATTTAAAAGATCTTGAATAGCGGTACAACATTTATTTAGATGATTTTGACCTCGGAGGTCAAATAAAAAATTTGACCTATTGGTGACCTTGACCTTGACCTTGAAAAAAAACCTCCTCTTCGATTTTTTTCAAAACTTTGCTGAATTATTGTTATATATGTATATTTTAATTTTTTTAATGAATTATTTTTGGTTTTGGCTTGGTTTAGAAAATATAAGCAATTTAATAAGTACAAATATCACATTTTTCACTTTTTTTCAATTTTTATCTCATTCAATGTATATTTCCAACATTTTCATTTCTCTTTCTCTCTCATATATATATATATATATATATATATATATATATATATATATATATATATATATATATATATATATATATATATATATATATATTGTAAGGGGCTGGCTGCTGCCGAGTATATTTTTCTCGTATTCTCTGAGGAATATAGTCTTACCTGCTTGTTGCTTTGCTGTTATGCTGTTTGATTTTGACTGTGCTTGGGATCCACAATATTAATAAGCATGTGCCATGTCCTAGACTGGAGAGCGTGAAGGGTGATTGATGTTAACATGTTTATTTGTTTAGATACGTTAATGTTATTCTTCTATGTTAAATTTATTTTTATTATTATTATTTATTGAGTGCACTTGTGCTAATGAAAAGTCTTATGAGCTATTGTTCCCATTTCGGGCAATAATTAAAAACAGGTTATTCTTATTCAAACAGGTTGTTATTCTCAAGAAGGCATATTACCCTTTCAAGAGTAGGTTATATTCTTTGTGTTTTATTATTATTTATTATTATTAATTTTATAATTTTTTCATTTAAACTGAGGTGAGCTAATTAATAATTCTCAGTATTTAGTGCTAATCTTAATAAGAAAATATAGATAATTTTTATCATATATTTTAAATTTATGTTCTCGTTGTAGTAGGCCCTCCTGAAGAAAAATCGTTTTAAAATTATGGTGATAGGTATTGTGGTGTTGGTTTTTATGATAATTTAAGAAATGAGCAATATATGTTAAGTGAAGTATTTAATAAGAAAGAAAAAGAAATATAATAAAAGATAAGTAAATCGATAAGAAGAGAAAGAAAAAATTAGACATGAAAGAAACGAAGAAAAAGTAACAGAAACAATAAGTAAATCAGGTCTAGCATGAACGCAAAGTTAGGGCTACAAATTTAAACTCTCAGAAAATTATGAAATTTGAAAAAATCAAGAGAAAGGCAAGTTAAGCATAATATGTATTTCTTCGTGAATTAAGAAAATAACATGAAAAAGATGAGAATAAATAAAGGAATTAATAAACATAAGGATTAAGAAAATTATACGAAGTTCAAATCAAGATGGCGCTTAAGATTTCGAAAATAAAACAACAAACAGAGTCCGTTACCAAGTTGCCAGAAAAGAAAAAGAAGAGAAAAGAAAAAAGAAAGAGAACCTGAATTTTGACAACTCGCTAAAAATAAAACTTCCTGATTGGTTGATCTTAAAAAAATGACAACCTATGATAGTTGTCAGAATTCATAATTTGAAAATTTTGAAAGAAGTAGTCATTCTGATTTTGGTTCTGAAATCGAAAAGTTCTTTGCTCCGTAAACGAATTTTATATAGTAATATTTTATATTGATAAAGGTGATAATATTCTTAAGATTACTGATATTTTACGAATAAGAGTTGATTTATTCACAGACCTCTTTCGAGGAATTAAGGTTAAAGGTAACTTATTTTAGAAAATTTACAGAACTCTTTCGAGTATTTGATATTAGAGTGTTAAATATACAGACCTCTTTCGAGGAATTAAGGTTAAAGGTAACTTATTTTAGAAAATTTACAGAACTCTTTCGAGTATTTGATATTAGAGTGTTAAATATACAGACCTCTTTCGAGGAATTAAGGTTAAAGGTAACTTATGTTAAACCTTACAGAACTCTTTCGAGTATTTGATATTAGGTTGAATATTAGAATATACAGACCTCTTTCGAGGACCAATTGATATACTTGGGCATATTTACCGTGTGTTTATTTTTGATTTAAAACTCAAGAAATACGAGTTTAATTAAGATATTTGTACAAATTGTTGAAAGAATAATTAATGTCAGAGGATATTCATTTTATATAGTAACTGTAAATATATTTAAAGTAAACCAGATTAATTGCTTTATACTTTTATAAACTTTTGTTTTTGTTTAAGTAAACCATTTTGGTTTAAATTGTTCCTTTTTGAAGTATATGCTTTGCATTAGATTATACCATAATTAAGTTAAAGATTTTTGGTTTTGTTTTGGACCTGTGTAAACTTTATGGTTAGTTATAGATAACGAATTTTATTCGATTAAGAGAAGTTAAAATATACTTTATATTGTAAGGTAGATTATTTGTAAGATAACGAGTGATTTATTAAATTGTCATCGCCAATTGACCTAAATTAGTAATATTTAATAATCCTTTAACTTAGTATTAAAACTGAATAGAACTTAGACAATATTTTAATAAATATTGTTGATTCAAATTAAAAACAACTCTGAACTATTTTAAAATGGTTTAATCTTATTCTAAAACGAAACAGAACTTAGAAAATATTTTAATAAATATTATTGATATAAATTAAAAACAACTTTGAAATATTTTAAACAGTTTGCTATTGTATTAAAACGAAACAGAACTTAGAAAATCTTTTAATAAATATTATTGATATAAATTAAAAACAACTTTGAAATATTTTAAACAGTTTGCTATTGTATTAAAACGAAACAAGACTTAGAAAATATTTTAATAAATATTTTTAATACAACTTGATTAAAACTCTGAGATAATTTTCATCATTTACTGTTATTATAGCATTCGTTCAGGACTTAGAAAATATTTTAATAAATATTTTAATACAACTTGATGAAAACTCTGAGATAATTTTCACCGTTTACTGTTATTATAACATTCGCTCAGGACTTAGAAAATATTTTAATAAATATTTTTAATACAACTTGATGAAAACTCCGAGTTAATTTTCACAGTTTACTGGTATTATAGCATCCACTAAAGACTTAGAAAATATTTTAATAAATATTTTACTATATTCACACTTAACTTGAAACAATTTCGCACGGTTAATCTTGACATAACATCAATTCGAAACATTAAACAACAGTTTAATAAACATTATTATAGTATCGAACTACATAAGTGTTGGTGAATACTATATGATAATATCGGAAGGTATAAGTTTATAGTAAGTAGGAAATTAGGAAAATAAAACCCTCTTTTATTAATTAAAATAAGGTTATAAAGAATATAACATAACAAAACGATTGTTTATTATATAATAATAAATAATAAGTCAGAAATTCATTCTCTAATATCAACATAGTTCACATCAAGTAGATGAACGACCTTTAATCTGAAAAGATAATAAATCATTAGAAACCTTGAATAATAGTAATGGAAACACAACGCAATTTCTGAAATATTTGTTGTAGTTGGTCCTTATTATAACATAAATAGAATTGATAACTACGACATAACTTTTTGGTGCCGTTTAGACCAGGATTTAGCCACCTAACATACCTGGTGCTAAGAATAAAAGTTTAATAAGAATTTAAAAAGATCATTGAACAGAATTAGATAAACAAGATGGATTTTAGAGTGGATATCCCTGAAGAGAGGCCTGAAATGAATGAACAGTTACAACCACATATGACATCAACACCAGAGCAACAACAAAGACAAGAACAGGAAAGAGGAATGAATAGTCGCCAGTATTCAAGTAGAGCTGGAACAAGTCAGCATTATACACCAGGACGACAATATACACCACCACCTGAACACATGATGGATAGTCACTACTATTATCGAAGAAGGCTAGTCCCACCACCCTTGAAATATTCACTAGAAGAGGGACATGATTTTGAAAGATTTTTTACAAGATTTCGAAACATACTGCGATAATACCTATCCGGAAGTAGTAAATACATGGAGTCGCGTCCTGGGTAAATATTTAGAAGGAAGTTTACTGGATTCTTTTAATAACATCGATGGCGGAAGAATTCCTTACTATTTGGTTAAAGAAAAACTCAGAAAAATTGTTTATCAGGCTTCTCGAAATAAGGATAAAATAGCAGAAAAATATTGGAGTGCAAAAAGAGAGAAAAATGAAACTATAATGAATTTTTCTATGAGATTAGATCGACTGGCAGAAGCAGCTGGGATAGATACACGACAAGAGTTATTTAATGAAATGAAGAAAATAAAAATACTAGAAGGACTTAGCGGAGAATCAGCTGGGAAAGTAAAATTTGCTGCATTATCGGAACCAAGAATTAGTATAGATAGGATAATCGAGATAGCCGACAATGTAGAGATGTGCTTTAGTAGTAATCAGCCTGATAAGAAAGAAGAAAGAAAAGACAACACCACAGAAAGAAAACCTGAGAGAGAAAAGGTTCAAGTAGCAGTAACTGATAAAAAGACAGATAAAAAATGTAATTTTTGTGAAAAAGAAGGGCATCTAGAATCGGAATGCTACAAGAAAAACAAAAGTTGTTTCTGTTGTGGTAAGCCAGGTCATATGATTAAGGATTGTCGTAAAAGAATAGCTCAAGAAAGAAACCGAGAACAAGGCAATAGATTAGAAAGACCTGAAAAACAGGAACAACGACCAACAAGTACTGCACAAAATGAGCAAAATACAAGAAGAGCACCACCAGAAAAGAGGGAACAAGCTCAAAGATATGAATGCCCTTATTGTGGAGAAAACCATTTGATGAAGAACTGTGAGGAATTTAAGAATGTATTCAGGAAGCAGCCGGAAAACTAAAGAACCCCTTAACCGAGCAGGGTGGAATTAAGGGAGTAGGACAAAGCCTTGCACCTAAAGATACAGATCAAAGATTATACTTGGATATAAATGTAAAAGGAGCCATTATAAGAGCTTTAATAGATACAGGTGCCCAACTCAATGTAATTAGTTATGATGTCGCTCAATTATTAAATGAAGAAATCAAAGATACAAATATTAAATTGATTGGAGTACACGGAGATATAGAAGGAACAGAAGGAGAGATGAATTTATCATTCAAAATAGGAAAATATCAAATAAAACATGAAAGTTTCATCATTAGTCGAAAAATAACACATGAAATGATTCTTGGAATCGATTTTTTGAAAAAATACTTTTTAGAAATTGACTTTGAAAATAATAGATTAATATGTAGGCCTGATAATGGGAAAGAAATTGTTGTATGTAATTTTAGATATAATTCAGCCCCAATAAGTAACATCAAGTTAAAATTAAGAAAGAATGCTCATATAAAGGCTGGATACATACATAAAATAGAACTAAAGTGGCCAAATAATTTTAAAGAACCCAAATTATATAGTACTGAAATAGCAGGATTGGATAATTTTAGAAAGAATGGATTGTTTATTTCAAATACTGTAAATAATGGGAAAAGAGCCTATATTAATGTTATAAATTTGGGAGATGAAACTTATAAGATTGATACAAAAGATTTAGTGGTAACAACTATAGAATTAGTAAAAGATGGAAAAACTTTAAAAGAAATATACGAACAACAAGAAGTGGAGAAAGAACAAGAAAATCAGCACTTGAGTTGGGAGGAAAGATTTACATTGAACCAAACCGACCTTAATTCAGAACAAAAAGATATTGTTTGTAAAACGTTAGAAAATTTTAAAGATATCATTAGTAAAGACGATAATGACGTGGGTTATACAACTAAAATGAAACACAAAATTAAATTGAATGATTATGAGCCCATTCGTCAAAAAGGTAAGGCGGTTTAATCCGAAGGTGCAAGAGCTTATGGACGAAGAATTAAAAACATTAGAACAACAAGGAATTATACAACCATCAAAGAGTCCATGGAGCAGTCCTATTGTACCTATTATCAAGAAGAATGGCAAAGTAAGGGTATGTATTGATTATAGAGCCCTCAATCAGAGGACAGTTAAGGACAGTTTTCCATTACCCGCTGTGAACGACTGTATTTATAATTTAAAAGGCAGTACCTATTTTAGTCTTCTAGACATGACCAAAGGATACTACAACTTACCCATGGATGAAAAATCAAGAGAATATACTGCTTTTACAACATCTTCAAAGCATCTGGAGTTCGTACGATTACCTTTTGGCCTCTGTAACTCACCCGCGACTTTCCAACGTCTCGTCAACTTGATGATACAAGATTTCTCAAAAACCCAAGTAATGGCCTACTTGGACGATATTTTGATCTTGGGAAGAAATTTTGACGAACATTTGAATAATCTAAGTCAAGTTTTAGAGAAACTGCGTGAGTTTAATTTAAAAATAAAACCGGAAAAATGTAATATCTTCAGAAGAAAAGTAAAATTTTTAGGCCAGGAAGTTAGTGAAGAAGGAATATTACCATTATCCGAAAATATAGAGGCCATACAAAAAGCTCCAGTGCCCAAAACCATAAAGCAAGTTCAGAGTTTCTTGGGTAGTGTAAATTACTATAGAAGACATATTCCAGAAGCTGCTAAACTCATGAAGCCTCTCTCTCAGTTAACAACAGGAAAGAGTATAAAATGGACTCTGGAGTGTCAAGAAAGCTTTGAAAGATTAAAACAAGCTTTGGTAGAACCACCAATTTTAGCCTTCCCGGACTATGAGAGTAAAAAACCATTGGAACTGTTTGTTGATGCATCTGGGACAGGTGCCGGAGCTTGTTTAAAACAACAGCAAGACGGGGAACTAAAAGTTATAGCCTATGCCTCGATGTGTTTTGGATCCGCCCAGAGAAACTATAGTACTCTAGAGAAAGAATTAGCCGCATTAAGATGGGGAGTGAAAGTGTTTCGCACATTTTTAATGTGCCGAAGGTTTGTCATCTGGTCTGATCACCAACCCCTAACTTATTTGCACAATATGGCTGGAGTAAATGCAAGAATTGCCCGAACTTTAACAGATTTAGCTGAGTACGATTTTGAGATCAAATACCTACCCGGGAAATTTAATCACATCAGCGATTTCCTCTCTCGATGCGTTCCAGAAAATACAGAGGAAATAGAAATTGAAGAAGATATAGTACCGGTAGGATTTAAAGAAAAAGAAATTAAAGGCAGCGGAAACGCCCTGTTCGTGGCAATAGCCATATTCTTATTTAATGATGAAAAAGCTCACAAGATTCTCCGTGAGCGTGCGGTCAATGAAGTGAGAAATAATTTGAAAACCTATGGGTTAATGGACACTAAACAAACTAGACAGAATCTGAACCGAATGAATATCTCAGGTACTATGGTCAGCTCTGAGATTGTGGAAGCTTGTGCCCGTATATACGACATCCAAGTTAAAATATATCATGCTAAAGACCAATGGGTGTCATATAATGATAAAGGTACTAGGATATGTCATCTCTTAAGTATACACGGCGTTCATTTTAATTTATTGGAGAAGAATACATCTGAAGAAAGAGTAACAAGCTGTGTTGACGAAATAAATTTGTTTGTCTCAGATTTTGAAGAGGCGGAAATTCTGAAAGAGATCGTCTTATTCGAGATTGAAGATGAGGAAGAGAGTGAAGGAAATACTGAGGAAGACATAGTTGATTCAGAAAGCTTGAATTCTCATGATATAACGATTGAGTCTACGGTGGGATCAAAACCAGAGGAAACCGAAGAATTGCCAAGTAGAAGATCTACATTAAAATATACAAGAAATGAGGAACAACTAGTAGAAGAAATTAAAAAAGGACAAATTGAAGATAAAGGTTTACAAGAGTTAAGACAGATTTTACAAGAAAATAATACAGTTCAAGAACAAACTCAAAGACTCAAAGAGAAAAATTATTTAAAGAGATATATAAGATATTTGAAAAATGTACATGAAATAGATGGAATTTTGTATTACGAGGAAACTGGGAAAGATGTTCCACTCATAGGGTATAATGATTTAAAAGATTTAATCATTGACTATCATAAGACTCATTATCATCCGGGAAGAGATAAAATGATAAAGAAAATACAAGAAATTACCTGGAGTCCAAATATTCGCAACATCTGCGAACAAGTCACCCGAATATGTATAAAATGTCAACAGAGAAAATTATTACCAGCTCGACAACAAAGACCACCAACTTGGAAAGTACAAGCCAGAAAACCTTTTGATGTGGTCGCCATAGATCTTATGGAAATGCCAAAAACAAAAATAGGACAGAAATATATCTTTGTTGCTGTTGACATGTACTCAAAGTGGACATCTGCTGTGGCTATACCAGATAAAACTGCTAATACAGTACTCAAAGCATTTAAAAATATGATAGCAACATTTCTGAAAGACCCTTTAGAAATACAATCAGACAACGGAAAAGAATTTACTAATCATCTGTTTGAAGAGTTCCTCAAAACTAAAGAAATTAAGCATCGTTGTACTGTAGCCAATATGCCACAAACTAACGGCCTCGTAGAAAGAGTGAACCAAACATTGTTAAATATGTTTAGAATGATAGATAACTTAGAAGAATGGGATGAACATCTACCTGACGTTGTGGCTGTATACAACCACACATATCACAGAGAATTAGGAAAGACACCAGCTGCAATATTTCTCAACAATGTTGAAAAGAATCAAGTAAATGACAAGACTTGGGGAAAGACACAACAAGATTATGAACCCTACAAGTTAGATGAATTAGTCCTCAAGAAAAATATTCTTAAGGGTCATAATGTAGAAAATAAACTAGCTAAGAAATTCCATGGTCCATATAAAGTAGTTAAAACATATGAGAACGGGGTGATGTACGACCTTCAACATCAGTACAGAAATACTATATTATATAAAATACATCACAAACATTTAAAAAAGTGGCATGAAACTCCTGAAGAATTAAAAAAGGTTAATCAAGAAAATGATTTAGAGGACAACAAGAGTAATACATCCCAACCTGATTTTGAGGGGTTTACAGAAGAACATCAAACCATGTTTAAAATAAACTGGGAAAAGGTATTCCAATATAATATTCATCTACAACATAATGTAGATCTAAATCAAGATTCAAAAGACCAAATGGCAAGTCACGAAGCTGAAAGACGAATACCTTATAATAATGCCACTTATAATATGGAGCCGTGGATTCAAGAAGAATTAGAATTCAATAGACCCAGTCGAGGAATTCCCATTATAGATGCAAGAACTTCAAGAGTATGGAAGGATCTGGTAGAATTAGAACGAAACAGTACGGTATCGAATTTGTCTTTTGATTTTTCGGGATTCTGATGGTAAGGTAATAGAATGTCAATAGTAAGGTAAGAAAATCAAAATTGAGTTATGTTATTTTGAATCCTTGGCAAGTTACAAGTTTTGTAAGAGATGATATATTGGATTGTTTAAGTAATCAATTTATATGTTTGTTTTAATAATGATTTCAGATGAGGAATGCTGTGTCAACGAACTTTTTAATTTTAGAATCGATGCTGTTTATTTTAGCTCATGTTAAAAGAAGTTAGTTTTATGTTTATGATATGTTTAAAAAATTTTATCAGGTTTACAGAAATTGTTGGAGATTATGTTCCAGAAGAGTATTTAATTAGTACATTTAATGTAATTAATCCCTGTTTTAAATGAATTTATTGTTTTTGTAGATCATGAATTGGGGAACCAAGAGAGTTGTTGTAATTGGAGACAGTCGGGTTGCCGAACTGCAGAACACCGCAGACGGTTGGAAACCGAAACATCTGGTACGTTACAGCACTCCAGGAATGACTATGAAAGAGGCCCTAAACAAGGTGGACAAAGTGTTAGAAGACAATGTAGTGGAGGACCAAGAACCTATAGACATAATAGTGATCATGTGTTTACATTGTGAACTCACCAAATTAATAGAGTGGAAAAATTCAGGTTGTAAAATAATGGTTCCGAATAATCAGTTAGATTTGGATGCATTGATTGAGCCAATTAAAGTTAAAATTTTTGGACTGGAAGGATAGGTATGCTTATTGCCAGATTATAATTACCGTCCCATTTATCCCAAATTTTGGAATATATAACCGTAACAGACTATACAAAAAATTAGATCCCACCCAAGTCAAATTATTATATCCATATCGATGTAGTCTCAGTTTTAATCGACAAATGAGAGATCTTATAAGTAGATTCTTTGATCAATGGGATAAAAAACTAACTCCAAGACCTTTAGCTCTCACCCGAATGGAATATTTCAATACGGTAAACAGGTATAATCATGGTAAAAATACAGTTAGACCTTTTCAAGGTTCCACCAAGGATGGCCTACATTTTCTAGGAGCCACAGTGGGCAAATGGTGGAAATTACTCAAGCAACATCATGAGTACCTAAATAAACAACCAGGGAAGTCCTATCGTGCCATCGAAGAATCAACACTTGTGAGAACAGGCTTGGAACAACAAATGGCCCAGTTAAGAGTTAGACCCCAAAGGTCAACAGGAGGACGACCGGACAAGCGATATCATCAAAGGACAAGTTTAGAACCTCAAGAAACCCCTAGGAGATCACACTATCATACAACTGGCCGGTATAGAGGAGAAAACAACAGATGCACTAATTTGGAACAGGCAGGACCTTCAAGACCTTACAATGCTAGACCCAGAAGAGTTGATGATCTCAGAATCAAGATTCAGAATCGACAAAACCAAAGCCCTTGTAACATGCAAAGTGTACAGACACATTTCGGTACGGGCCGCACCATGACAATAGAAACTAGAACATTTTACAGAAAAGTTCATAAAAGATTTTAGCCATCCTGGTACTACTTAAACTCTCTAAATGGCCCTATGAAATACTTTGAGAAGGGGGTGTAGTAGGCCCTCCTGAAGAAAAATCGTTTTAAAATTATGGTGATAGGTATTGTGGTGTTGGTTTTTATGATAATTTAAGAAATGAGCAATATATGTTAAGTGAAGTATTTAATAAGAAAGAAAAAGAAATATAATAAAAGATAAGTAAATCGATAAGAAGAGAAAGAAAAAATTAGACATGAAAGAAACGAAGAAAAAGTAACAGAAACAATAAGTAAATCAGGTCTAGCATGAACGCAAAGTTAGGGCTACAAATTTAAACTCTCAGAAAATTATGAAATTTGAAAAAATCAAGAGAAAGGCAAGTTAAGCATAATATGTATTTCTTCGTGAATTAAGAAAATAACATGAAAAAGATGAGAATAAATAAAGGAATTAATAAACATAAGGATTAAGAAAATTATACGAAGTTCAAATCAAGATGGCGCTTAAGATTTCGAAAATAAAACAACAAACAGAGTCCGTTACCAAGTTGCCAGAAAAGAAAAAGAAGAGAAAAGAAAAAAGAAAGAGAACCTGAATTTTGACAACTCGCTAAAAATAAAACTTCCTGATTGGTTGATCTTAAAAAAATGACAACCTATGATAGTTGTCAGAATTCATAATTTGAAAATTTTGAAAGAAGTAGTCATTCTGATTTTGGTTCTGAAATCGAAAAGTTCTTTGCTCCGTAAACGAATTTTATATAGTAATATTTTATATTGATAAAGGTGATAATATTCTTAAGATTACTGATATTTTACGAATAAGAGTTGATTTATTCACAGACCTCTTTCGAGGAATTAAGGTTAAAGGTAACTTATTTTAGAAAATTTACAGAACTCTTTCGAGTATTTGATATTAGAGTGTTAAATATACAGACCTCTTTCGAGGAATTAAGGTTAAAGGTAACTTATTTTAGAAAATTTACAGAACTCTTTCGAGTATTTGATATTAGAGTGTTAAATATACAGACCTCTTTCGAGGAATTAAGGTTAAAGGTAACTTATGTTAAACCTTACAGAACTCTTTCGAGTATTTGATATTAGGTTGAATATTAGAATATACAGACCTCTTTCGAGGACCAATTGATATACTTGGGCATATTTACCGTGTGTTTATTTTTGATTTAAAACTCAAGAAATACGAGTTTAATTAAGATATTTGTACAAATTATTGAAAGAATAATTAATGTCAGAGGATATTCATTTTGTATAGTAACTGTAAATATATTTAAAGTAAACCAGATTAATTGCTTTATACTTTTATAAACTTTTGTTTTGTTTAAGTAAACCATTTTGGTTTAAATTGTTCCTTTTTGAAGTATATGCTTTGCATTAGATTATACCATAATTAAGTTAAAGATTTTTGGTTTTGTTTTGGACCTGTGTAAACTTTATGGTTAGTTATAGATAACGAATTTTATTCGATTAAGAGAAGTTAAAATATACTTTATATTGTAGGTAGATTATTTGTAAGATAACGAGTGATTTATTAAATTGTCATCGCCAATTGACCTAAATTAGTAATATTTAATAATCCTTTAACTTAGTATTAAAACTGAATAGAACTTAGAAAATCTTTTAATAAATATTATTGATATAAATTAAAAACAACTTTGAAATATTTTAAACAGTTTGCTATTGTATTAAAACGAAACAGAACTTAGAAAATCTTTTAATAAATATTATTGATATAAATTAAAAACAACTTTGAAATATTTTAAACAGTTTGCTATTGTATTAAAACGAAACAAGACTTAGAAAATATTTTAATAAATATTTTTAATACAACTTGATTAAAACTCTGAGATAATTTTCATCGTTTACTGTTATTATAGCATTCGCTCAGGACTTAGAAAATATTTTAATAAATATTTTAATACAACTTGATGAAAACTCTGAGATAATTTTCACCGTTTACTGTTATTATAACATTCGCTCAGGACTTAGAAAATATTTTAATAAATATTTTTAATACAACTTGATGAAAACTCCGAGTTAATTTTCACAGTTTACTGGTATTATAGCATCCACTAAAGACTTAGAAAATATTTTAATAAATATTTTACTATATTCACACTTAACTTGAAACAATTTCGCACGGTTAATCTTGACATAACATCAATTCGAAACATTAAACAACAGTTTAATAAACATTATTATAGTATCGAACTACATAAGTGTTGGTGAATACTATATGATAATATCGGAAGGTATAAGTTTATAGTAAGTAGGAAATTAGGAAAATAAAACCCTCTTTTATTAATTAAAATAAGGTTATAAAGAATATAACATAACAAAACGATTGTTTATTATATAATAATAAATAATAAGTCAGAAATTCATTCTCTAATATCAACATAGTTCACATCAAGTAGATGAACGACCTTTAATCTGAAAAGATAATAAATCATTAGAAACCTTGAATAATAGTAATGGAAACACAACGCAATTTCTGAAATATTTGTTGTAGTTGGTCCTTATTATAACATAAATAGAATTGATAACTACGACAACGGTTTGAAACTTATTTGGACCCAAAGTTAAATGAATAAGGGTCAAACCACTGGTCCACATGAGCTGAAATTTAAAATACCACAATTTCTTGCAGTAGAATCACGTCTAGAAAAAGTTATAAGCACTTGAAAAAAATTTGCAAAAATCGTACCTTCTGGAGGAAAATATTATTTAAATAAAAACGCTACCAACTATTTTTTTTTTTTTGTGAATATTGTTTAGAAGAGGAACAGGACAACAATTTTTATTTAGGGCATTTTTAAATGCCCTTTGTTTGAAGAGAGATATAGCCTCTCAAACTTTGGGAATTTTTGAAATTTGGCCAAAAATGGACCTTTTTGAAGGCTATATCTCAAAACCAACGAATCTCATCGAATAAAGTACATAGAGGAATTTGTAGCCCCACCCCTCCTCTATACACACCAAAAATAGGAAATGTTATAGTTGTATTTTTTTAAAAAAGATTTTGTCTGAAAAGGTGGATTTTTTTAGTTCAAAAAACATTTTTTTTCTATAGTTGGTCAGTTTTTGGCTTATAACATTTTTTCTATAACTCTGGGAACAAAAGTCTATTAGAGGCTTTTGTAGCCCATATAATTTTGAATAAATAGTCCAACTTTCAGCTCATTCTAAAAAGTGGTTTGGCACCGCCTATTCTATTGAAAAAGGGTAAAATTTCCACAAAAAAAAAAATTTTTTTTAACCGTAATAGACTCGGAAAAACGCTAGAAATGGACTTTTCTTACCGGTAAAAAATGTATATACACTGAGAGTTTCAGCAGAATCTGCTGAAAATTAAAATTTTATTTTTTTTTTTTGTATAATTTGCCATTTTAACCCCGGCCGGCAACCCCGGTTTTCCCTGATTTTTAGCCGGGGCTGGGGTCAGTAAAAATGGCCGGGTTTGGCCGGGGCCCCGGTCGGTTCATATATATATATATATATATAACCATAATAACCATAATAACCATAATAACCATAATAACCCTTATAACAACAGACAAACACATATCCAACACCCACCCACAAGTCCTACTAAACAACACCCCCATACCCCTCAACAAAACCCCAAAAATTCTCGGCCTAACATTTGACACTCACCTCACCTTCTCCAAGCACATTCAAAATACCACCTCAGCCGCAAACAGAAAACTCAACATCCTCAAAACAGTGGCCAATACAGACATAAACAACAACATACCAACCTCAATTGCAATCTACAAACAATTTATACGCCCCACCATTAACTACGCCTCCCCTGTCTGGCACCCTCTGCTCTCCGACAAAAACTTAACAACACTCCAAATAACGCAAAATAAAGCCCTCCGCACCATCACCGGCTGCACACGCACAACCCCTCAACAACACCTACATAACGAAACCAAAATACTACCTATAAGGAATCACCTCGAAATGATAGGCACCCAATTTTACGCAAAAACACGTCTACCCACACACCCATGTCACAATACTCTCCTCCAACCTACCCCACAGAGACTAACACACCCTCCATCATCCACCGGCGCCTACTACAAACAGATCCTAAATCACATCCCCCCTCCTCCCCCCAATACCACAACAACCAAACATATACACACTCAACTAACACATTCATACATGATCAACAGACCTCCAAACAACATCCTTAACAGACCCCCCCCCGAAATAAACCCCGACTTCAACAACCTCCCAAGACACTTACAAACCTCACTTGCAAGATTGAGATGCGGGCACCACCCAAACCTACAACATTACAAACACGAATTCAAAATAAACCAGGCAGCATCTCCCACCTGTACTAGATGCGGAATGGCCCCGGAAACCGTAAAACACTTTCTATTACGCTGTCCTTCCAACTCTCGCCCCAAAATCTTCTGGGCATCACTTCTTTGAAGGATCTCTGGACGAGACCGACTGCGGCGGGAAGCTTCATTAGCGAAGTGTGGCCGCCTCAACATGGGGTGGTCAGGGGGTGAGAAGGTAAAAAAAAAAAAAAAAATATCTATATATATATATATATATATATATATATATATATATATATATATATATATATATATATATATATAATATATATTTTAATATATATTATAAATATTATATATATATATATATATTATATATATATATATATATATATATATATATAATATATATATATATATATAATTATATATATATATATATATATATATATATATATATATATATATATATATATATATTAATATTTTTTTTTTTTTTTTTTTTTTTTTTTTTTTTTTTTTTTTTTTTTTTTTTTTTTTTTTTTTTTTTTTTTTTTTTTTTTTTTTTTTTTTATTAATTAATTTTTTTTTTAACTTTGTTTTCATTTCTCCTTGATGCCACACTATTTCATTTGTCTATGTATTGTCTTGAACTATAATAACTATAATTATAGGTATCATAACACAACTTTAAATTTTTTTTTTTTTTGGCATTTTTGAATGGCTGTATTTCTTAAAACAAGCAAATACCAAAGTCAATATTGCAGGCGAAGGAACATCTATGGTAGTAGTATAATGTGTGAAAATTTCAGATTTTTAGCACTTACCAAACCAGAGATATTAAGGTTCAAAGTTACCGATTTTCCGAAAAATTGATTTTTGAACACCCTGTAAATTGTTTTAAAAATATTTACCCAACTTCAAATAAGATTTAAGTTAAACCATACTTTAGTATGTATCATCACACAAAATTTTATATCGTTAAATTATTTCCTTCTTTTAATAATACACCCACGAAAATGGAAATTTCTTCGATTTTTAACACAATTTTTCGGATTCATTTTCATGGTGAAATATTATTTTCACAAAAAAAAACAGGAAAGGCCAAATGTACCTTAAAGTATCCCTAACAAATCAATCTCTATGAAATTTGGTATAAGAATTACCAATATGGAGATATGACTTAAAATGTTAGCCTCTATTAAGTGATAAATTTGGCTCCACCTGGTCAAACATTTTCACTCACCTGTTACAACCAGAGTAAATCTACAAAAACGAATGGTGGTTTTGAACTTTCCAGGGATAACATTAACGCCATGCAAAATATAAAAGTTTTCCAAAATTATCGAGCGGCCAACTTCCATTATTTTGGTACGGAAAAAATGGATAGACCCTATGGTTAATGGTGATCAAGCCACTACCAATATTTTTCTCAAACATTTGGTATCCCCATCGCCCAGGGTCTACTCCTGATAGCTCGCAGAACAAGTCACAGGTCCCACCAACCCATCCTTTTCTCAAATTTTTTTTTTTAATTTTGATTTATTAATGTAGTTATATATTTGTATTTAAATCTGTGATGAGTTGATTTGACCAATCAACTCTAACATTGTGTATGTAAATAGAAAAATAATTTTATTTACATCTCAGAGTTTGTAATGTTTTATTCATTTCTGTGTCTGTTAGTTTGTAAATCCTTCTGGTAACAGTAATTGGATCGATAATTGTCAGTTTATCAGTATAAAGATAAAATAACTGGGTTAAATGGATAGTGGAATAAAGCAGAAGGGCCATTAGGTATTAAAAACTTAAGTTTTCCACTAGTGTTCTGAATGTCTCGAGGATGCATACCAACCACTAATTAGTGTCATAGATTGCTGTTACAAATCCCTTCACATCTTCAAATTTAAGTTCTTTTGCATTTTTTGTAATCCTTACTATTTTTAATCCTTTACTGATGCTTGAAACTATTCATACTTCCATTTCTACTAGAGACACAGGAACAAAACTGTGTAGTTTCTGTGTTCCTGGAGTTGTATTTGCATTTCTAAATCTTGCTTCTAAGTTTGACTCTTTTATCCTTTTATCAGTTTTTGGATAAATAAAGAATATTCCAGGAATGTTGTCTCTTCCAAAATCAAATAACTGTCATGGTGTCATAATTTGGTTGTTATAAGGATGTTGTAGACTTGCCTTTGCAGCTAGTCTCTTCACTGTACCACAAAGACCATCGCATGGTCCTTTTCCATGGGAGGTTGCAAAAAAAAAAAAATACCATTGTGCTTTCATTCCAAAGTCAGTTATGTGATGGCATAAATTTTGTAATGAGTTACAGCTCCATCTGAAAAAGTATATATATCATTTCACTAGTATTGAATTGCGAATGAGTTCTAAGATAATCAGTTTCTGTTGATACAAGTGAACATCTACTGTGTCATGATGAAGGCAGTCTGAGATAGTCACCACATTTAGATGCTTCATGTCTGCTGCCTCCCTGTAGGAACAAACAAAGGGATGCACTGTCCCTTGAACATTATTAAAATGGTATCCTTGTGCAGTAAATGAATAATTTTCTGAAAAATCTCCTGTAATCAATAACTCGCCACTCTTCAAAGTTTCTTTCCTCTTAGAGCATAATAAAGACTATAAAATCATGTCTCTTCAAACTTTGAATCCTGGAAAATTCTTCAATGAATTCATCTGTATTTTGTACTACAGTATGTAGGGTTGTTTTATCAGTTGATACCCACTGAAAATATTGTACTTCATCAATCATATTATCATGAACTTCACTATAATATATAAATCCATATATATATATATATATATATATATAATATATATATATATATATATATATATATATATATATATATATATATATATATATATATATATATATATATATATATATATATATATAGGCTTAGGTGGAGAATGTTTCTGAGTTTCGATATTTTTTATATCGATATTTTTTTATGTCGATATTTTATTTTAATCGATATTTTCCTGCCTATAACTTTTTTTTATAACTCAGTTTTGTTTCATAGTTGTGCCAACGTTCTTGTGTAGGTTAGGCCTCTTTTACGGTAACTTCTTGTGTAGGTTAGGCCTCTATTACAGCAACTTCGGTAATTCAGGTTATGATAAGTCGAATTAGGTTCTGCTAGAAAAGTAAGTAATAATAATTGTGTGTATGTCTAGTAATAGTACCTCTGGCAACTCTCTTGTTTACGATAGGCTTCTCCGATATTTTCGATGTTCGATATTTTTTAACAATCGAAACTCAGAAACAATCTCCACCTTTACCATATATATATATATATATATATATATATATATATATATATATATATATATATATATATATATATATATATATATATATATATATATATATATATATATAGGGACTAACCAGTGCTGGGATCTCCCAAATTTGGCTGGGGCTGGGGCTAGGGTTCTGGCCGGGATTTTCTAAATTTGAAGAGGTCAAAAGCACTGAAATTTTAAGTTAAGAAAATTAGATATAAATTTAATTGAGGTTTATTTAATTATAAGGAATGAGTAGAATAGTCAACATTCACTTAATGATTATATGTATTTTCTCCTAAAAATTTTCAAAAAATTACAGATTTTGTATAATAAAAGTTTAAAAAAAGTACAAAAATTTTTGATTTTTTTTTTTTTTTCTAATTTACAATAGTGATTCAACAGGTTTACTTAGGTAAGACCCTAAGTTAAATTTTGAGAAAATGTAAGATATAAAATTATCAATATAACCTGTATTTATACTTATTGCTATTTTATTGCTGTGTATCAAACTTGTATCATTTTGCTACATTATTTCAAAATTATTATTTTGTTTATACTTTCAGTCAATATGGCTAAAAGATCAGCTTCAGCAGTATGGTAGTACCTTACAATGTTTCAGGATAGGCTCAAAATAGCTAAATGTAAAATCTGCAGTCAGGAAATTAAAAAAGGATCTCAGGGTGCCCAAAGTAAAAAATTTTTAACCAAATCTTTATGGGGCATCTAAAATCAAAACACAAAGATGAACATTCACTAGCAGAAAAAGAGTGGTCAAAAGAAACATAAAAGAAGAGAAAATATTGAAAAAACAAGAAAAAAATCTAAATTTTCTTATATTTTGTTTGGGAATTTTTTTTTCTATTATTTGACAGATTGAGCTGAAATTTTCAAGGTATATGCTTTTCTTCCCAAAGTTCTGAGTTGATTTCGAGCATTTTTCTGAATCTACAACAGTTTGAAAGTTAATTGGATACAAAGTTGAAAAAAAATGGATAGCAGGGTCAAACCACTGGTCCACATGAGCTGAAAATTTAGCTGAATAATCTTAGCTCCAATTTCTTGCATTAGTGGGAATAGATTTTTCATATCAAGTTACAAGCACTTGGAAAAAAATTTGCATAAATCGTACTCTTCCATAGAAAAAAATTATTTAAAAATGCTACATACTAATTTTTTTATTTTTAAATATTGTTTAGAGGAGGGCCGGGGCTACAACTTTTATTTAGTGCATTATTAAATGCAGTAAATAAAAAACTTTGGGAGTTTTTGAAATTTGGTCAAAAATGGATCATTTTTTGAGAAGCTATATCTTTAAACCAGCAAATCACATCACATTAAGTACAGAGAGGAATTTGTAGCCCCATCCCTGCTCTATGCATCCACCAAAAATAAGAAATATTATATATGGTTTTAATTTTTTAAAAAAAAATTTGTCTCAAAAGGTGGATTTAAAAAAAATTTTTTTTTTTTTTCGATAGTTTGTCAGTTTTGGAATGATAACATTTTTTTATAACTCTCGGAACAAAAGTCTATTAAAGGCTTTTGTAGCCCATAGAATTCTAAATATAGTCCAAATTTTAGGTCATTCCAAAAAGTGGTTTGATCCCATTGTTTATTTGAAAAAGCGTCAAATTTCTAAAAAAAAAACTTTTTAACAGTTATAGACTCAGAAAAATGCTAGAAATGGACTTTTTTCATTGGGAAAAAGCCATATACACTGAAAATTTCAGGAGAATCAGCTGAAAAATAATTTTTTTTTTAAAAATTGGACTTTCCCCTTAAGTATAATTTGTTATTTTAACCCTGGCAGGCAAACCCAGGTTTTCCCTGATTTTTAACTGAGGCCAGTAAAAATTGTTGTGGTTTGCCGGGGCCCCAGTTGGTTCTATATATATATATATATATATATATATATATATATATATATATATATATATATATATATATATATATATATATATATATATATATATATATATATATATATATATATATATATATATATATATATATATATATATATATATATATATATATATATATATATATATATATATATATATATATATATATATATATATATATATATATATATATATATATATATATATATATATATATATATATATATATATATATATATATATATATATATATATATATATATATATATATATATATATATATATATATATATATATATATATATATATATATATATATATATATATATATATATATATATATATATATATATATATATATATATATATATATATATATTAGGGATGGAGTGGAGTACTGGTATATTTTAAGGTATCAATATTGGCTAAAAATGACCGATACTGATACTAGATTTTTTAAAGTAACAATACAGTTGTTTACATTTTTTAAAATGTTCTGTTTCTTTGACTAGAATTTCGAATACCATGAAACATTGTTTTTCTTGATTTTCCAAATTTTCAATTAATTACTAATTAACTGTTAATTACATTTTTTGGCTTGTATATATTCTATATCTCTGTAACTACAGATCCGATTTTGGTCAAATTAGGACAGTTAACTTTTTGTACAGTATAGATCAACTTGTTATACTTAATTGTTCATTTATTTAATTAGTTAATTAAATAATGTAATTTTTTATTAATAATACATATTTTGCTATGTCGCTTTCCAATAATTTTGTTTCCAGAACATTGATATGTTGTTTTTCACTAAAAGTGTTTTTTTGAAATGCACAAAACTGTTTCCATTTATTTTCACCCCATTTGGTTTTCTTAAATAGTTTATTTTAATCCCTAATTTAATCCATTAGTAACATTCAGATGGTAACCAAGGTACATGATATATATTAGGGATGGAGCGATACCAAAATTTTTACCGATACTGATACCTAAAAATTACCTGATACCTAAAAATATGCCGATACTACTACCGATACCGATACCGATACTTTACTCTTATCCAAAAATTTTGCCAATACCGAAAATACCGATACTGAAAAGGTCGATACCAATACCGATACAGTATCGGAAAATATGCCGATACTTGCCGATACCGATACTTCACTCCATCCCTAATATATATATATATATATATATATATATATATATATATATATATATATATATATATATATATATATATATATATATATATATATATATATATATATATATATATATATATATATATATATATATATATATATATATATATATATATATATATATATATATATATATATATATATATATATATATATATATATATATATATATATATATATATATATTATATTTAGTTAAAACTACCACTAACAAATTTTTATATCAATCTTATCCCTAAAATAAAGCGACGGAAATCAGCTTAAAAATATGTTGAACGCCGAATTAAAACATTAAAAAAGATAAGACACTAAAAAGCAAGAATATTAAGTAAAAAACAAGTTAATTATAGATTAAAATTCGCGAGCTTTCGATCTCAAACATCCGGAGATCCTCCTCAAGCAAGATTAATGAACAAAAGTAAAAGAGAAAGCAAATTAGACAAAGGTACGTACTCCTTTTTACCTTTGTACGTACCTTTGTCTAATTTGCTTTCTCTTTTACTTTTGTTCATTAATCTTGCTTGAGGAGGATCTCCGGATGTTTGAGATCGAAAGCTCGCGAATTTTAATCTATAATTAACGTTTTTTACTTAATATTCTTGCTTTTTAGTGTCTTATCTTTTTTAATGTTTTAATTCGGCGTTCAACATATTTTTAAGCTGATTTCCATCGCTTTATTTTAGGGATAAGATTGATATATTATTATATATATATATATATATATATATATATTATATATATATATATATATATATATATATTAGTGGTGTTCCTTAGGGTTCTGTTCCATCTACTTTATTCTTTCTTTTCATAAATGACCACCTCAGCTGTGCTTCTAACTCTCCATTCTTCTATGCATTTCAAATCTTTTGCTTCTAGAGTTGCTTCTCTTCCTCAACTTTCTGATTCTAATCTTGCAGATATGGATGTGATTTCCTGGTGGAGCCACCTCAACCTTGTGAAATTCAACTCTTTGATAACTCGACTTCACATCTCTCTCTCAAAAACACTTCCCAACTTTCCTATCTCCTTCGGCGGCTCTCGTCTCACCTGTGAACAACATAAATAATTTTGGCTTGAACATAAGCAATAAATTATCTTGGAGACATCGTATTACAAAGGTTGCTAAAGTGGCCTCAAAAAAATCTAGGAGTTTTATTCTAATTACGGAAATTTTATTCTTCTATTCAGTTATTCCAATTATATTAAGGTCTTATCCATCCTTGCATGAAGTACAGTTCTCACATTTGGGGTGGTTCCGGTTCCACCCTACTTATGGATAAGGTTGAGTCTAAGGCTAAAAGACTAATAAGCTGTCCCCTACTTTCAAACTCCCATGACCCTCTTTCTCTGCTGTGATGTTGGCGCACTTTCTTTTCTACAGGTACTACAATGGCTGATGCTCAAAGGAGTTGATCTCTCACATTTCACCACCATTGTGTCACTCTCGCAGCACAAGGGTTGACTTGCCTGCACAAGAACTTTGTGTTAGAATTACAAACTTAAGGCTTGCACATTGTGGTATCCTCCTTTCCAGCCACATCTGTTGTGTTGAACTCAATATCTTCAGTTTTTCTTTCTTCCTGTCTGCGCCCACATAAGGGATCTATGTTAGGTTTGGTATTGGGTGGGCTTTTCTTTATCCTTTAATTATGCCCCATCCTTGAAAAGGCCCTGCCTGTGAGTGATGGTTAATATATATATATATATATATATATATATATATATATATATATATATATATATATATATATATATATATATATATATATATATATATATATATAATTAAAGTATTAGAGTTTTGGTCACTCAATTTGTATATATTATTTGTTTATTAAACTCTAGGTTAGCCAATGCAGGATGAAAGATTACACTTTATTTAATACACCACAAAACGACAATTAATGCAACACTTTCAGGTTGAAATAATGTGACTGTCTTGCTAAAGATGCCTCATTTCGACCAATGCTATGGTTGGTTGTTATATATCATTTTGTAGAAAGGAGAACGGAGCATCATAGCGTTTTGTAGATGATCTATTTTATAGTCGCCAGTGCTCTGGTTATGGTTTGGTATATTACAAATGCAGAAGGATTCTGCTATTTTTCTTTTATTGTAATTATTTATGTATTTGATGATGCCGCTATTGTTGAGATTTATAAAATGGTTATTATGTTGTCTGTGTTGGGTAAGGGCTGAGTTTTGGTTGTTTTAAGTCGTGTTTGAGTTGGTATAATCTTCTTTTATAGTCTATGTTTTGGTATAATCTTCTTTTATAGTCTATGGTTTCTCCTATGTAATTAGAATCACATCCAGAGCAAGGGATTCTGTAGATGCAAGGAGGGTTAGGATAGGGAGCTTTCGGAGGTTTGAAGACTTTTTTAAAGATAATATTGTTGGATGATATTAGAGTTATGTTATTTGGTATGACTTTTTTTATATGTTATATGTTTATGTGTGGGATGGGTAGAAAGTTGTTTTCTATTATGTTTTCATATGTTTTCACAGAGTAAAATTTTTTTTTGCTTTTCTATATGATTTATGTATAGGATATTGTAATTTTGTGAAGGTGTGTTTTAAGAAATTGGTTTCTGTTTTCAAAAAAGCAGGAGAACAAATTTTTCCCATGCACAGCAACAAAATAGTTGGATTAGAAAAAAAAAAAAATTTAGAGGTTTTACAATTGGGCAAGACACACATTTTTTATTTAAAATTTTTTTTTTGTATACTCACAAATTGTAAAAATTTTTCCCATGCACAGTGCTAAAATCGTTGGATATGCAAAAAATTGTACATCAAAAATGTATATATATGTCACCCAACTATACATCCTCAACCCAACTATACAACCTCAGAGAATTTCATGAACTTTGTATGGGTAGAAAAAAGTTATGCCCAAAGATATTTTTTCCAAAAAATTTTTTTACTTTCATGATTACTGGTATTTGTGATAATTAAACTTTTTTTGGTCAGCCAACATGAAAAGTTCAAGTATAACAAAATGAGTATTGATGATTTAACTATATACTGGTCAGTTATCAAGTCATTTTGACAAAGGGAATTTGGTTAAAAATTTGCATAAATTTTGCTCCCATACATGTCTTTGATTTTTGTTGAATACTTCAGTTGAAACAAATTATTTTTTCTTCAAATTGTTTTAGATAATCTATAATACTAGTTTTTGATAATCTATAATATCAGTTTTATCCATTTTTATTAATAAAAAGCACTACTGAAGAACAATTTGTAAAATTGTGCAGTGGTTAGTCCCCCCACTCCCTCATTTTATTTTTTGGTCACCTTCAATTTTCAAAAAATTTTAAAAAATTAGTAATTTGCATACTTCCATATATTTATAAAAATCTTCAGAAAGGTTCATATTTTTCAAAAAAAATTATAAATAGTTATATCATGTAATCCCAATTTTTTGAAACTCCCAAAGTTGAAATTTTTGTGTTTTCCCACATCTTCTGGTATTTTTTTTTTTTTTTTTTAGCAAATTAAAGGCAAAGTCAAGAAAAAATGAATTTTTAAAAAAATTGACTGAAATTTGATGTGCCACAGTTCCTGAGCAAAACATTTCAAGGATTTATACTTATCAGTTCTATTTAGCAGTTGCATTTTATTAGTTTGTAAAAGTTTCAACACCCATAAGGCCATAACACCTTCTCTGATGAGATATTATAGTGTAAGCATAGCCCACAAATTTTTGTTTTTCTCAAATTTATCCAGTTTTTGACCAACATAACTAAAATATATCACAATCGATTTTCTTAATTTTACCATCATTAGAAAGAGGATATTTTTTTCTATCAGTACATACTAGTTTATTTTTGGTGTCTTTTGAAATAAGGTTAAAAACTTTTGCATAAATTTTGGTAAATTTTTCATGCAGCATCATTGATTATAACTTCTATGATTAAACGAACATATGGTCATCTCATCATATATGACATTGGTATATATCTGTCATTAAACTGTGTTAAACACATTTAAATTAACTCTGGAAATTTGCAATTAATCAACCCTAAGCATCAAGTAATCAATTAAAGAGTAAGACTCTCTTTTTATCTCTTTTTGTTTTATGGGAGTTTAATATCATCTATTATTCAGTTATGATATGAATGTATGTTTGACAGATTATAAATTAGTTTCTCTTTTCCTTAGAGATAGTAGATATGTAATCATTGAATCATTTACTATTTACTGCAGGAAATTATAATCAGAATATTTTTTCATTTAAAAACTTTATTAAATATCTTTTATCTGTAAAGATACCACAACAAATTTAAGTCCACTCTGTTGTTTGACATTCCCTTTAGAGCACATATTGTTGGTAAATAAATTTCAAGGTTTTCATTTTTGCACAATCGAATTCTCACTTGTTCTTAATTAATCTGTTGCTTCTTCATCTTAAAAGTATTTTTATTTTTTTGCAGGAAATTTGTTTAACAAATTGTGAAGTAAAGCAAAAGCATTACAATTAATTGTTTGTATAAAAAATTTAATTAAACTCTCAAGTACAGTGGAGTCAGAATTAACAGAAGACTTATCTGTTTGTACTGATGGATTTTTTAAGAACTAAAAGTGTCATTTGTCTACATTTAATCACAAAAAAGGGCTTAAATTAATATAAGGACTTGAGAAAAATCACCAGGAAATGTTGACTAAACGTAGTGGAAACATTTTTTGATGATGATTCAACTGTTTGTACCATCATAAATGGGAATATTTATTCAAATTTGAATTTTTACAGAGATATTGCTGCAATTGATTTAAAAAGCCAACCATTTTATAAAAAAGAGCTTAAGAGCTCTATATGCTTAAAAGTTTTACAAATTTGAACATTTTGTCAGGTCAAAAAGTGTGCCCAAGTTGTCAAAAGGATTTATTAAAATTGCATTCTACATTCCCTTTATAACCACCATCAACATCACAAACATCTAATGATGATGATGAACAGATTGAAGTTTTGGAAAACTTAAATACAGGCATGACATCCCTTGGTGTTTATCCTTTAAAAGTTCAGATGGTTAGTAAATGAGACTGTAATGTAACTGAGATTCAAGATATGTTAGCCAAAAAAATTGCTATTGCTGGGAGTTTTAATTCTTTGGATATTGCACAGGGTAGCAAATTGTTGAATAATTGTCAAAATTATCTTATGATAATCTTTTGAAAGAGCTTAAAACAAAATTAACAATGTCAACCAGTTATGCAGAAAAGTTGCAGATTCTGACTCTAACACCCAAAAGTTGCTCCATTGAGAAGACAGTAGCTGAGTTTGCTGTTTCACCAAGAATGGTAATACCAGCCAGAAAATTAAAAGTAGAAAGTGAGGTCTTGACAGTTCCTCATAAAAAAAAGGGAAAGTTTTGTCTGCTAATAAACAAAATTGTGTTGTCAAATTTTTTTTAAGATGATGAATTCAGTCATCTTTGTCCTGGCAAAAAGGTCTACGTTTCAGTGAGAATTGTAAATGAGAAAGTCCAGAAACAAAAGACGTTATTACTCTGCAATTTGAGGGAGATGTTTATTGCTTATAATAGTAAATTTGGTTCTGAGTTGGGCTTTAAAAGTTTTACGAATTTAGACCAAGATGATGTGTAACAGTGGCTTATCTGGAATGCATTCAAATAGATATGTGTAAGTAGGGTTTCAAATGATTCTGCATCAATTGTGGCTAATGTTTGTAAATCACATGAGAGAGAACATGGTTTCAACATGCAAGTGTCTGATCTTCATCCAGAACAATACATTGCTCGTATGTATGATATTCACTGGTGGATTGGCAACATTTCTGAAATTTCAGTTGAAAAATGTGATGCAATTGTCAATTTCATACATCCATGTGGTCCTGCAAATTCGTGAAGAATATGTACTTGCAGTCCTTCCTGTGCCAACAACCACATCCAGTGGACAAAATTGCACTTTTCAAGAATCTGTAATTAAATTTCTTAATGGAAATTTTTTCATAAGGTGCTAATGACTTGTCATAACTTGGGACATCATGTCTAAATTGTTCAATTCAATTCTGATTTGAATTTATACTGTTTGTTTCTTTGTTGTTTGATGCACTCGGGCTTGAGATCCATTAAAATACCCACAATCAGGGATGGGAACCTGGAGTAAATAACTGTGACAAAGAAACCCACCACCGTGGCTAGACTTGCCTGTCCATCGGGCGTGACCTTTTGGCGATGGGGTTATTAGTTCAAAAAACTAGTAGGGGCATAGCCACCATGGACCAAAACAAGAATATGTGTGTACTTGCAATGTTTAATACTACTTTTTGTGAAATTTTTTTTTTTTTTTTTTTTTTTTTTTTTTTTTTTTTTTTTACAAAACGCCACCACTCACGGGCAGAGCCCTTTACAAGGAGGGGGCACACACACAAGGACAAAACACACACACCTAACGCACAGCCCTCAGGTGGGCGCAGACGGAAGACTTGAAGAGTGGAAGATTAAATACAGTTGGAAAAATAGAAGATGGTAGAGAATTCCTCAGAATAGAGGTGGCTGGAAAGAAGGAGGTACCACAACGGGCTAGCCTGGGATTCCCTACGTCCACACAAAATTGGTGCGAAAGCAGGGCGACCCTCGTGCAACGAGGACGACGCAACGGTGGAGGAATACGAGAGGCCAATTCATTCGAGCACCTGCCATTGTAGTACCTGTAGAAAAGAGATGGCGCGCCAACGTCACGTCGCAGAGACAGAGAGTCAAGAGAGTTTGAAAGTAGGGGACAGTTTATTAATCTCATAGCTTTTGACTCAACCCTATCCAGAAGAGAGGAGGAGCCAGAACCCCCCCAAATGTGAGAACAGTACTCCTATACAAGGGCGAATAAGACCCTTATATATCTGGAGTAACTGCTCAGAAGAAAAAAACTCTCGCAACCTGAACAGAACTCCCAGCTTCTTAGAGGCAGCTTTATCAACCATTGTGATATGTGGTTTCCAAGACAGTTTGTTGTTTATGTTTAGACCAAGAATGTTAATGTTATTTACAGGTGAGACGGGAGAGCCATCGAAGAGGATAGGAAAGTTGGGAGGTGTTTTTGAGAGGGAGATGTAAAGAAGTTGAGTTTTTAAAGAGTTGAATTTCCCAAGGTTGCTATGACCCCACCGGGAAATTCCATCCAGATCGGCAAGAATAGAATCGGAAAGTTGAAGACGAGAAGCAAGTCTAGAAGCAAAAGAGGGAGCAGATTTGAAATGAGTAGAAGAATGTAGAGTTGAATCATCAGCATAAGAGTGAACAGAGTTAGAAGTGCAGTGGGGAAGATCGTTAATGAAAAGTAAGAATAAGGTTGGAGATAAAACAGAACCCTGAGGAACACCACAGTTGACAGAAAAGGAGGAAGAGGTCGCTCCATCTACAACTGCCGAAATGGAACGATCTGAGAGAAAACTAGACAAGAGTAAGCAAAGAGAAGGAGGAAACCCAAAGGAAGGGAGCTTAGAGAGCAGTGACGCATGCCATACCCGGTCAAAAGCCTTGGATATGTCAAGCGCCACCACACAAGACTCCCCGAAGTCCCTAAGGGCAGAAGACCATAGATCAGTAAGATAGGAAAGTATGTCACCAGTTGATCTTGAGTGACGAAAGCCATACTGGTGATCAGAGAGAAGAGAATGAGACTCCAAATGATCCAGGAAATGAGAGTTGAGGAGAGTTTCAAAATTTTTAGATAGAACACAAGTGAGAGCTATAGGTCGATAGTTAGAAGGGTCAGAACGGCTACCTTTTTTCGGGATCGGCTGAACCAACGCACGCTTCCAGCATAGAGGAAAAGTATTAGTATTAAGGCATAGAGAGTAGAGCTGAACGAGGACAGGGGCCAACTCGGAAGCACACTCCCTCAGAACACGAGGGGGAATGCCATCCGGGCCACTGGCCTTCCTGACGTTCATAGATTTCAGGATACCATGTACCCGATCATGAGTAATGATAGGTAGAGGCATGGGACACCTGAGAGGAGAAGGAGTAGGAGGAGGGATGCCAGAATCAAGCAGGGTGGAATTAGATGAAAAAAGGAGGCCGAAGAGATTAGCCTTTTCAGAAGGAGTATTAGCTACAGAACCATCAGAGCGAATAAGAGGAGGAAAGGCAGATTTACAGAAGTTGTTAGAGATATTTTTGACAAGAGGCCAGAAATTTTTATCAGTAGGAGAGCCATGGAGGTCAGCGCACTTCCTTTTAATGAAAGTACGCTTAGTCCGTCGAAGAACATCCCTGCATCGATTCCGGGCTGAATGAAAATTAGCAAGAGTGATAGGAGAAGGAGAGTTTTTCCATTCACGATAAGCATTGTCTCTCTCCCGGAGGGCAAGAGAACAATTGCCATCGAACCATGGATTTTGAGGAGAAAAAGATTTAGTTGAAGATGGAATGAATCTGCCCATCCCTTCAAGGATTACTGCCCCTACCTTTTCAGCAGAGACAGAAGCGTCCCCCGAGACAAAGCAAGATTCACTCCAATGATAGTTAGCAAAGAAGCGGCGCATTGCCCCCCAATTAGCCCGATTAAAGTGCCAGAAAGTACGTTTAGGGCATGGTGGAGCTGTTGGAGAGAAAGCATTATAACTAAGAGCTATAAGATTATGGTCAGAGTTACTAATAGGAGGGAAAATGGTGTATTTATAACTAGAAGGAGTAGTGGTGAAGCATAAATCAAGTGTATTCAAGAATTGGTTAGGACGATCTGGAATGTGTGTGGGTTCCCTAATCAACTGCTCCAGATCGTTAAGAATGCTGAATGAATTTGGCCTCCCTCCCACCTGTATCAGTATGAGAGGAACCCAACCACTCAGTGTGGTGTACGTTGAAATCCCCTAAATAGAGGACCTCAGCATTTGGATGAGAAGAAGTGACAGTCTCGTGAGTAGTAGTAAGATATTGAAAAAAGACTGGAAAATCTGTTCCATTAGGGGAGCAGTAGCAGAAGCACAAGATAATTGTAGTAGTAGGAAGACAGATTTTAAGCCATAAAACGTCGAAATTAGGAGATTTTAGATTTACGAGACGTGTCACAGGAGTGTTAATGTTAATATAGGCACAGACTCCACCATTTAGACGGAAATTGTGAAAAAAGTTGTAGTTAGAGACATTAAGATTGCTAGAGAAAGAATCCCTGTCCAGCTGGGTCTCAGACAGAAGTAAAAGGTTAGGAAGAGAGGTAGTGAGGTAGTGTTCAACAGACGCGAGATTAGATCGAAGGCCACGCACGTTAGCAAAGGTAATAGAAAGCCCCCGTCTACGCCCAGCCCCACAAACACTCAAATTAGGCATTTAAAAAAAAAAAAAAAAAATCACGCACACTCGCACACACCCAGACACGCACGCCCGCACTCACTAACTCACTCCCGCAAGCGCACATGCACACACGCTAGCACACAATCCAGTAACCTAATTAAAATAATTATTGTTAAAATTATTAAAACTATTAAAATCAATTTTGAAAATATTAAAACTATAATTATTAAAACAAATTATGATGTAAAATTTATACTACAGAAATTCAATTTATACATCGAAGAAAATAAGTAGCAAGTTTAAAACAGTAAAAGTTTACTTACAGAAAAATTAAAACCATACTTATCTTTCAGACGTCAAGCTTCACTGACAATAAAATAACCTATAATTAATTAAAAACACTAAAAAATTAAAACACAGAACACTGAAGAAAAATAAATGAACAACACATTCAACACGAAAAAAAAAAAACACAAAAAACAAACAAACACACACACTAGCAATAGAGAACTATAAAACACAACCTTTCACTAAGAGAGCTAAACACTATTTTTGGGGTTTATAGGACTGTTAAGAATGAATCCTTGAAAATGTTACTTAAATTAACATTAATTTTTTTAACCTAATTTCAAAAGACACCAATCAGAAACTAGTTTGTTTGATTGAGAAAAATGTGCTCTTTTTAATAATGGTAAAATCATGAAAATCGGTTAATATATTTTTGCTATGTTAGTTCAAAAATTGATAAATGGGTAAAAAAATTTTTTTGGCTATGCTTATGCTATAATTTATCATTGAAGAAGGTATTATGGGTGCTGAAACTTTTATAAACTAATAAAATGCAACTGTTTAATAGGACTGTTAAGTATGAATCCTTGAAAATGTTTTGCTCAGGAACTGTCGCACATCAAATTTCATTCAATTTTTTTTTTAAAAATGTATTTTCTCCTGACTTTTCCTTTAATTTGGTAAAAAACTATGCAACTTTCACCCTATAAATTTTTATATTATGTTTAATGGATAAAGGTCTGTATATCCATGCGTTTTCATAACCTCCAGTTTAATAGTTTTCTCAAAATTATCACTCAAAGTTGGTGATTTGGGTCATTTAACATTTTCAACATTTGTGAAATGTTGGAATCAAGGACCCCTATTTTCTTGGAAAATGGGTCCTGGGACCTAAAATTTGGCAGATTTTAGTTTCTAGGGCATAGGAACAAGTGTACCAAATTTTATAAAAATTGAATATGGTTGAGATTTGAGTTTAGATGATCTCAAAAATTGTTCCACTTGACATGGAATGACCCTGTATCAGGGTTGGCATTGATTAAATCAAATTGATTTAATCAGTTGATTAAATCAATTGATTTTTTTATGAAAAAATCATGATTTTTTTGATTTTTTTGATTTTTTTGATTTTTTTAAAAAATAATAAAACTTTTTTTTTATTTGATTTATTTTATCATATTTTTTGATACATAATGATATAACAGATATATTAGTTCCTTCTTACTGTGTTAAAAAACTTTAAAGTAGTTTATATATTAGAAATATAACTTCCTTAATATTTGGTTCAAGATTTCATATAGGGTAATACAAGAATCTGATCTTCATTAATATAATTTATCCAATATAGAACTGTTAGAGTTTAGAATTCCTAATATATATTCAATCAAATCTTCAACAAAATTTTATTGAGCTTTAATCTAATGCAATTTGAGGTTATAGACAAAAGAGAAAACAGAAAAGACAATTCCTTTTAGTTTTCAACCATTTAAATTTTTATACAACATTATAGGAAAACTATATTCCTCTATTAAAATTATAAAAGAAAGAAAATTTAAGCACTTTTGATGCATAATCATTAATCCATAAATTAAATACATAACTTGCAATATATATATATATATATATATATATATATATATATATATATATATATATATATATATATATATATATATATATATATATATATATATATATATATATATATATTGCAAGTTATGCATTTAATTTATGGATTAATGATTATGCATCAAAAGTGCTTAAATTTTCTTTCTTTTATAATTTATATAGAGGAATATTGTTTTCTTATAATATTGTATAAAAATTTAAACGGTTGAAAACTAAAAGGAATTGTCTTTTCTGTTTTCTCTTTTGTCTATAACCTCAAATTGCATTAGATTAAAGCTCAATAAAATTTTGTTGAAGATTTGATTGAATATATATTAGGAATTCTAAACTCTAACAGTTCTATATTGGATAAATTATATTAATGAAGATCAGATTCTTGTATTACCCTATATGAAATCTTGAACCAAATATTAAGGAAGTTATATTTCTAATATATAAACTACTTTAAAGTTTTTTAACACAGTAAGAAGGAACTAATATATCTGTTGTATCATTATGTATCAAAAAATATGACAATAAAAAAAAACAAAAAAAAACAGTTTTATTATTTTTTAAAAAATCAAAAAAATCAAAAAAATATCAAAAAAATCATTGATTTTTTGATTTTTTTGATTTTTTTAAAAAAATCAAAAAAATCACCAACCCTGCCCTGTATACAAAATTTACAACTTTATTGCTGAATGAGTATTTTCTTTAATCAAGATGGTATTTCTTCTTTTAACTTTTTCATGCCCTCAGATTTCCCTTCCATAGTCTACTAAAAAGACTATTGATCTCAACATTATTGAGATATGTAAATATTTTGTAAACTTTTATCATACTCCCTGAAAGAAATTGCCCTTATGCAGAAAACATTCAAAACTCTCTCAGCCTCTCTTCATAACTGATTCCCAAATCCAGAAATAATTTTTATAGCCCTCTGTTGCACTCTTTCCAGCATTCCAATATTTTTTCATAAATAAAGGTACCCAAAATTGTTTACAATACTAATACTGGCCTAACATTGATTTTATATATATATCTCTATAAAATAGGTATCATACTCAACATGCATTGTTGTTTATGATATTCCTCTTATTTGTTTTATTTGTTGGGTATGAAATTAAAATAATTACATGTTTTGCAATGCCATTACAGGTAAAATTTCCAATAAAGATATATAAGCAAAGAAAATCTATAAAAGTTGAATAACAGGATAAAAAATTACATGAAAAAGGTATGTTGTATTTTTTTAAATGTATTTGGCATTGTATATATATTTTTTATTATTATTTCATTTAAGTTTTACATATGTTCAAATTAATGTACTTAAAATTTTTTTTTTTTTAAAAATATATATATATATATATACAGTGGAACTCCAATATTCGTCCCACCCAGTATTCGTCTTTTCCGATATTTGTCGAAAAATCAATATTCGTTCTACCTACGAAAGCCTATAACCTTAAAAATAAAAACTCTTAATAACAATCATTGTTTTTCTCATCCAAAAGGTAAATTTCTTTTTAAAATTTTATTTGTGTTTAGCGTTTATGTAGGCCTACACAGTGCGTATTACGTATTATTTATGGCAGTACGCTGTTTAATATGTACTGTAGTTAAATTGTACAGTGTTTGAAATGATTTCGGAGATCGATTCTAGATTGAAATTTTTTTTTTTTTGTTAAAGAATAGATAGGCAAAATTCGAGGCTGGGAACGAATTAATCCATTTTTAGTTAATTCCTATGGGAAAAAATTATTCGATA
Source organism: Armadillidium nasatum (assembly GCA_009176605.1). Taxonomy (NCBI): domain Eukaryota; kingdom Metazoa; phylum Arthropoda; class Malacostraca; order Isopoda; family Armadillidiidae; genus Armadillidium; species Armadillidium nasatum. The sequence continues at coordinate 107,868 of SEYY01000478.1, read as the reverse complement.
TTCGTCTTTTTCAATATTCGTCATC
>SEYY01000478.1:77843-105343 GCA_009176605.1 Armadillidium nasatum | reverse complement strand
ATTGCCAAGTGGAGTCACCTACAGAAGCTGGTGTATGGGGAGGATATTACCAAAAGGCAACATTTGCTGTAGAGAGTTGAGGTATTGGGTACATTAAGAAACTCCTGCAGTTGCAGGTTGGTGTGGTCCACCGGTGCGAGTTATGTATCCAGACTAGGGGCTTACATCTTAAACACCTGTTGTAATGGCATCCCCCCCCTCATATGTTTCCTGTTACGTAATAAACTCTGGTGTATGATGCTTATTTTATTCCTAAATTGGCCCCTTGATGTCTCATAAAAGAGCGGCTTATGGCTCTATATGTATGTATTCAGTGGAATTTCACTGTGATATACCTTCCATCTATAGAAGTTTGTAAACATTAATGTGAGTATATATATATATATATATATATATATATATATATATATATATATATATATATATATATATATATATATATATATATATTATATATATATATATATATATATATATATATAAATATTATATATAAAAATTTCCAACCTTTATATATATATATATATATATATATATATATATATATATATATATATATATATATATATATATATATATATATATATATATATATATATATATATATATATATATATATATATATATATATATATATACAGGGATGGGCAAAATCACTAAATTTAGTGATTTTGAAAATCAAAGGTTAAAATGGGAAATTATACTTGAGAAGACAATCCGATTTAAAAAAAAATTTTAAAAAAAATTTTCAGCCAATTCTCCTGAAATTTCCAGTGTATATAGCTTTTTTCCCCAGTGGAAAAAAGTCTATTTCTAGCGTTTTTCTGAGTCTATAACTATTAAAAAGTTTTTTTTTTCGTTTTGGAAATTTGACAATTTTCAAATGAATGGCGGGACCAAACCACTTTTTGGGATGGCCTGAAATTTGTACTGTATATTCAGAATTCTACTGGCAACAAAAACTTGTAACAGACTTTTGTTCCCAGAGTTATAGGAAAAAATATTATAAGCCCAAAACTGAACAACTATCAATTTTTTTTTCTTAATCCATCTTTTGGGACAAAAAAAAATTAAAACAAAAAACTACAACTATAACATTTTTTTTTTTTGGTGGGTGTATAGAGGAGCTAAGGTAAAGTTAGAGGCAAAAGTATGAGTGAAGAGTTCAGCATTAGAAAGTAAACTGGCAGTTGTAGTATCAGAATAAAGTAGAGGATGGAAAGAGGAAGAAGCAAAGTTAGAGTTGACATTTTTTGCAAAATGCCAGAAAGGGCAAGAGGAAGAGGAGCCAGAAAGATTATTGCATTTTTGGTGGAGACAAGAAGAATAGATTTTTCACGATTCCGGGATGAAATATAAATTGAATGAGTTTCAGGAGTTTGAAGACGACGGTAATCTCTGAAGGCAGCATCCCTACGGCGGATAGCGCGAGAACAAGTAGAGTTAAACCAAGGTTTATTAGGTTTAGTAGAAGGGAAATAATATGGAATGTACGCCTCCATGCCAGAGAGAATCACCTCGGTTATACGCTCAGCAAACTTCGAGGGACCCCTCCCACGAAAGCAATAATCATTCCATGGGAAATCAAAGAAGTACAACCGCAAGTCAGACTAGTTAGCAGCAACGAAGTGTCAGAAACGTCTCATTGCCGAAGGCAGGGGCCGTTTTTGCTGAAGACTTTGAGATGAAACAAGATACGGAGATAAGAAGGTGATCAGATGAACCCAGAAGAGGAAAGAGTTTAGCAGTATAAGGAGAAGGATAAGAAGTAAGGAAAAGATAAAGTATGTTGGGTTCTTCAGCAAGGGGGTCAGGGATACGGGGTAGGGAGTTGCACCAACTGCTCAAGGTTGTTCTGGATAGAAAAGTTGTAGGCGAGTTCACCGGCTGGATCATGAGAACTAGATAAAAGCCATTGGCGGTTGTGAACATTGAAATCACCTAAAATGATGATTTCGGAGAAAGGAGAAGAAAGAATGTGCTCTATTTTGGAGTTTAAATAGTCGAAGATTTTTAGAGAGTCAACAGAATTAGGAGATAAATAGACAGAACAAATAAATTTAGTAGTAGAATTGCAAGAGAGCTTAAGTCATAAAGTAGAGAATTCAGAAGACTCCAAATTAGAGACACAAGAGCTAATAACATCGTTGCACACACACACACACATATATATATATATATATATATATATATATATATATATATATATATATATATATATATATATATATATATATATATATATATATATATATATATAATGTTGCCCTGTTCCTCCTCAAAACAATATCCAAAACTAAAAAAAAAAAAGCATTTTTTTTTTTTAAATATTTTTTTTAAAAAAGGGGTACGATTTTTGCAAAAAAAAAAATAGTCATATGCTTGTAACTTTTTTTCTATCAAAAAATAAAAAATAAAAAATCAGTTCTCACCAATACAAAGAAATAGGGGCCAAGATTATTCAATTAAATTTTCAGCTTATGTGGACCAGTGGTTTAACCACGCTACTAATTTTTTTTTCAACTTTGGGTCCAAATAACTTTCAAACCGTTATAGACTCAGAAAAATGTTCGAGTACAACTCAGAACTTTGTAAAAAAATTCATATACCCTGAAAATTTCAGCTCAATCAGCCAAATAATAATAAAAAAATTTTCAAACAAAATATAAGAAAATTAAGATTATTCTTCTTGCTTTTTTAAAATGTTCTTTTTTTTCTGTTTCTTTTGACCGCTCATTTTCTGCTAGGAAATCTTCATCTTTGTGTTTTGATTTTTGATACCCCATAAGATTTAGTTGAAAATTTTTTACTTGTAGCACCCGGAGGTCCTCTTCTAATTTTCTGACTGCAGATGCTACATTTAGCTATTTCGAACCTATCCTGAAACATTGTAAAGTACTCCCATACTGCTGAAGCTGATCTTTAACTATATTGACTGAAAATATAAACAAAATAATAATATTTTGAAATAATGTAGCTAATTGATGCAAGCTTGATACATAGCAATAAAATAACAATGATATGTATAATTACAGGTTATATTGATAATTCTATATCTTACATTTTTTCAAACTTTACATTAGTGTCTTAACATATGTAAAGCTGTTAAATCACTATTATGAATAAAAAAAAATTTTTTTTTTTTTTTTAACTTTTGTACTTTTTATTATTCAAAATTCGAAATTTTCTGAATTTTTTTTGGGAGAAAATGCTGTAATCATTAATATAAATGAATGTTGGCTATTCTACGCCTTTTTTATAAGTTAATAAACCTCAATTAAAAATATATCAAATTTTTTTAAAGTAAAATTTCAGTGCTTTTGACCTCTTTACAAATTTTAGGCAACCCCGGCCAGAACCCCGGCCCCGGTCGGTCCCTATATATATATATATATATATATATATATATATATATATATATATATATATATATATATATATATATATATATATATATATATATATATATATATATATATATATGAACCGACTGGGGCCCCGGCCAAAAATCAGGGAAAACCGGAGTTGCTGGCCGGGGTTAAAATGGCAAATTATACTTAATTTTTTTTTTTTTTTTAATTTTCAGCCGATTCTGCTGAAACTTTGTTATATAGATTTTTTTTTACCGTTCTAGCGTTTTTCCGAGTCTATTACGGTTAAAAGTTTTTTTTTTTTTTTTTTTTTTTTTTGTTGAAATTTTATCCTTTTTTAATTGAATGGCGGTGCTAAACCACTTTTTAGAATGAGCTGAAAATTGGACTATTTATTCAAAATTAAATGGGATACAAAAGTCTCTAATAGACTTTTGTTCCCAGAGTTATAGGAAAAATGTTATAAGCCAAAAAAAAAAAAAAAAAAAAAAAAAAAAAAAAAATTTTTTTTGAAAAAAAAATCCACCTTTTCAGACAAAATTAAAAAAAAAAAAATACAACTATGACATTTCCTATTTTTGGTGTGTATAGAGGAGGGGTGGGGCTACAAATTCCTCTATGTACTTTATTCGATGACATTCGTTGGTTTTGAGATATAGCCTTCAAAAAGGTCCATTTTTGGCCAAATTTCAAAAATTCCCAAAGTTTGAGAGGCTATATCTTGCTTCAAACAAAGAGCATTTAAATATGCACTAAATAAATATTGTTGCCCTGCCCTCTTCTAAACAATATTCACAAATAAAAAAAAATAGTAGGTAGCATTTTTTGATAAATAATTTTTTCCTCCAGAAGGGTACGATTTTCGCAAATTTTTTTTTCAAGTGCTTTATAACTTTTTTCTAGACGTGATATCAAAAACCTATTCCCACCAATGCAAGAAATTGGGGCAAAGGTATTCAGCTAAATTTTCAGCTCATGTGGACCAGTGGTTTGACCCAGTTATTCATTTTTTTTCAACTTTGGGTCCAAATAAGTTTCAAACCGTTATAGACTCAAAAAAATGCTCGAAATCAACTCAGAACTTCGTGAAAAATTCATATACTTTGAAAAAAAATTTTAAAAAAAAATTAAAAAAAAAAATATATATATATATATATATATATATATATATATATATAATATATATATATATATATATATATATATATATATATATATATATATATATATATATATATATATATATATATTGATCTTACACTTACAATGTTCACATAAAATTATCTATAGTTCACAGTACACAGGATAGCCTCTTTATATACACAAAATAAAGAAAAAAAAAGAGTAATGGTTTAAAACAACCAAAGATTTGAAAGTGGAAAACGTTTTACTGTGAAATTTATCACACTACTGACATATTTTCTTTTCCCAAAGTGAATATTAAATATTAAAATTTTATAAAAAAAAAAAATATATGATAATCTCAATAAACCATTAAGGTCTCTTGTCTATATTTTCTACCTGATAGGTATAGAGATTATAACTCCAGATTAGCACTAGGCAATAAGGCCCTAGACCGGCACCTGTGAGAATTATAAATAATTACCCCAGTGCCTCACCTCAGTTTAAATGATCTAAAAATATATAATGAATTAATAATAATAATAAAAACACAAAGAATATAACCTACTCTTGAAAGGGTAATATGCCTTCTTGAGAATAACAACCTGTTTGAATAAGAATAACCTGTTTTTAATTATTGCCCGAAATGGGAACAATAGCTCATAAGACTTTTCATTAGCACAAGTGCACTCAATAAATAATAATAATAATAAAAATAAATTTAACATAGAAGAATAACATTAACGTATCTAAACAAATAAACACGTTAACATCAATCTCCCTTCACGCTCTCCAGTCTAGGACATGGCACATGCACATTAATATTGTGGATCCCAAGCACAGTCAAAATCAAACAGCATAACAGCAAAGCAACAAGCAGGTAAGACTATATTCCTCAGAGAATACTCCATGCAATCTGAAACGAGAAAAATATACTCGGCAGCAGCCAGCCCCTTACAATATATATATATATATATATATATATATATATATATATATATATATATATATATATATATATATATATATATATATATATATATATATATATATATGAGAGAGAAAGAGAAATGGAAATGTTGGAACTATACATTGAATGAGATAAAAATCGCAAAAAAGTGAAAAATGTGATATTTGTACTTATTAAATTGCTTATATTTTCTAAACCAAGCCAAAACCAAAAATAATTCATTAAAAAAAATTAAAATATACATATATAACAATAATTCAGCAAAGTTTGAAAAAAATCGAAGATTGAGGTTTTTTTTTCAAGGTCAAGGTCAAGGTCACAATAGGTCAAATTTTTTATTTGACCTCCGAGGTCAAAATCATCTAAATAAATGTTGTACCGCTATTCAAGATCTTTTAAATGGTCTTTACACGATGCTTCTAAGTGCCATAGAAGCCGAGATATTGTATTTTGACCTCGGACTACTCTCTGAAAATTGACATTTTTGACCAAAGTTTCAAAGGTCATATTTTCTGAACCGTATGAGCTAGAGACCTGCAATAAACGCCATTCATATTTTCTCAACAAGATCTGTTAGTGTGCCATTTTTCATAAAAATCGAAAGGGGTCACGGAAAAAATTGCCAAATTTTGGTTGAAGTGACTTGGAATGACCCATATATATATATATATATATATATATATATATATATATATATATATATATATATATATATATATATATATATATATATATATATATATATATATATATATATATATATATATCTTTATTTTTCATGATAGGTAATGTTGGAAAATTTTTTTACAATTTTTATACTGTCCTGCACATCCATCACTGAAATAATAAATTTTGGTTATATCATTCATGGTGACCTTCAATTCGTTCATTAGTGTCTCTTGGAAACAATAAACCACAGCTGTATTGTGTGTAAGATCATCTGATATGAAGCAGTAACTTTGATGTTTTAGTTCTCTGGCATCATTCCTGTAGTATAAGACAAAAGGGTGAAGAGTTGATTGTTCATTGACCCAGTGAAAACCTTGAGTAGCATCCTGAACTACAAATGTATAATTTTCACTGAAATCTCCAATAATGATAACCTCTCCATGATTTATGTTTTCTTTTAATAATTTTAGATATGTACTTTGGGCTTTTGCTATATAGTGATGCTTTGTAAGTTTAACTATTAGATCAGAAAGTAGTTCACTGAATTCTTCAATAGAGGATATGTGACATTCCAAATTTGATCGATCAGTAGATGTCCACTTACTGTATGTTATTGAGTCTCTTCCTTGAACCTCATACATAGACAGAAGGTAGTTTAATATTTTCTCTTTTCCAGGACAGTCTCTACATTGTCCAAGCATGCACCTGAAAGAATCCGTACTACATACTGCCATTTTAATTAGATATGTTACATTTAAATCTTGTTTTCCAATAGCACCTACCATTAATGTAGGATTTTGATGATGGGTGCATACACAAACTGAATGAGTCCCACTACTTCCAGCAATTATGCACTGCTTTGGTCTGAGTTTTGCAAATGTTGAAAATCCTATTTGTGTGTAACCCCTCTCTTTGTAAATTACCTAATACTAACCTTTTGCGTTCAAGAATCCTATTCCCATCTGCACTTCTTATGGATATGCAATTGGCTTTACCTGGCATTACTCTAGAAATATCATTGTCCAGATAAAATTTTTTAACTTCTTCACAAACCAAAGATGTTAAACATTTTCCTTTTGAACAATGTGGAATATCGGGTAATATTCCATATGTATTCCTGTATTTTCGAGACTTATCAACAAGATACTTTGTACAGTTAAAATATGTCATAGTTTCTTGTACAGTGAGTGGACTTAAAGTTAGGATTCTTATTTTTTCCTCAATTGCAATTGCTGAATTATATTTTTCTTTGAGCCATACCATAATTTCATCAAATCTATAAAAAAAAAAAAAAAAAAAAAAAAAAAAAAATAGAACTTTTTAATTAAAAAAGTTAAATGTTATATATATATATATATATATATATATATATATATATATATATATATATATATATATATATATATATATATATATATATATATATATATATATATATATATATATATATATATATATATATATATAATATATATAAAACAAATTATTGAAAAAGTTGTATGTGTAAGTTAATATTGAGCTTGCAATTTAATTCGTTTAGTACTTGTTAGAACTTAAAATTAACTAGTCTTGTACACAAAGATAAAATTTTGAATTATATATATATATATATATATATATATATATATATATATATATATATATATATATATATATATATATATATATATATATATATATATATATATATATATATATATATATATATATATATATATAGTGTACTGGATAATAATTTAATTTATATATATGTATGTGCCTTACTTTTTAGCTTTATATATGCCTCCTCACTTGAAGTCAATTCTTCATGTATTTTTTCATTCAATGCTTGTTCCAATTTTGACTTCAGTACACTTTTTGCTCTGTAATACTTGCTCTTTACAGATTTAGCTTTGCTGTGGCCAGGAACAGAATCTGAAATTTGTACAAAGTTATGTCTAGAACATTAATTGATAAACAATGGAGCCAACAATAGCTCTCCATTTTTTTAAATAAATATAAAATATATATATATATATATATATATATATATATATATATATATATATATATATATATATATATATATATATATATATATATATATATATATATATATATATATATATATATATATATATATATATATATCATAAAATTTATCAAATTGTGCATAATCTAAAAGTTACTTACGCATTTTTAGTGGAGAAACATTTAGTGCTTCAAGTGTTGTATTAGTTTCCTCTATATCAACATACATTGTATCATGATCAGGATCTCTAGGGTTACACTGCATATCTGAACTGCAGCTGGATGATGCTGAAACACTCGGAGACTTAATGAATTGCATGGATGCAGGTTTATAAGCTTTCAACTTGACATGACAATTTGTGCATTTGAAGTTTATGTCAGGATCTAAATTATTTTGAAATTCAATCTTCAATTTTAATTCTTCTGTAAGAATTCGCAGGTTTTTAGTAATCATCTTTTTATGATATAGAAATGGATTGCAACAAATTTTTTTTTTAAAATAATTTTTTTTAATATTATATATATATATATATATATATATATATATATATATATATATATATATATATATATATATATATATATATATATATATATATATATATATATATATATATATATATATATATATATATATATATATTATATATATAAATATTATATATATATATATACATATATATATATATATATATATATATATATATATATATATATATATATATATATATATATATATATATATATATATATATATATATATATATATATATATATATATATATATATAAACCGTATATTAGTAAACTGCTTTTAATAACAATTTAGTTTAAATTGTCAAAAATATAAACTACTTGCAGCAAAGGGGTTTTATAAAGATTATGATTTCACACATATTATGAGGAAAATAGACAAAACTTTGATTGTATTTCATAATAGAGTATACTTAGGGGTACTTGAAGAGAAAATTTTTTTTTAGATTGAGAGTGGCCGTGGGGGTTTCTCACCCCCCCAAAATGTTTGAACTACTATAACTTTTTTTGGTAACATCCAGTGAAAAATATGCATAGAAGTAATATTATACATCTGAGTATTCTCTATCCAATGGTGCAACTCCCATGTCTCTATGTAAATAGGACTTGAGTTATGGAAATTTTAACGAAAGGGGGTTTCTAAAAATGTCAAAATTTGGGGGGTTCGTATCTCCCCCCCTGATTGGAATTTTGAAAAACAGATTTCATTTTTGTAGTTTTCAGAATAAACTCCCTTAGTATTCCAATTTTCATCAAAATCGGGAAGGGTGTGGTTACATGCATCACCTGATCTTTTTGCATTAAAGTATCTAATAAATTCTGGGCTTACATTTTGTGAAACAATAGCAAAAAGGTTTTTAGATAAAAATATAAAAGTTTTTTAAACAAGCTTTTAAAAGAAGTGTTAATTTTACAAATAAAATAATAGTCATAATCTTGTTCACATTACCCCTGACTCTCTGTTCGCATTACCCCCAGTTAGTAAAACAAGTATTTTTCAAAGTCTACAAGAAATATATTTTATGTCTTATAACAAATACTCACTTTTGTTAGTTTTAAAAAGGCTATCTAAATTTAAGGGATCTATTGTATATATTACAAAACGTATTTTATCTTAGTAAAAACAACACATTTTTATGTAAATTATAGAGCAAATATATATGTAACAAAAAGAAATTTTATGGTTAATCCAGAATATTTTTAATTAATTTTAATTTACATAATTTCTCAAATTAATTTCGATTGTAACATTAATTAAAAAAAGTTTTCTCACACTAGGAGGTGTCTTTCTTGCGGAAGACTTGAAAAAATAGAAGAGGATACAGAAATAAGAAGGTGACAGGAAGAGCAGGACAGTTGGATAGAGTTTGACAGTATAAGGAGAAAGATTGGAAGTTAGAAAAAGGTCTAGAATGTTGGGTTCATCTCCAAGACGATATATATAGGGAGCTCTCCAACTACTCAAGGTCGTTTTGGAGAGTGAAATGGAAGTTACATTCACCTATTGTATCATGAGAGCCAGAAGAAAGCCATTGGCTGTGGTGAACATTGAAATCACAAAATATAAAGATTTCAGAGAAAGGAGAAGAAGAGAGAATGTGCTCTGTTTTGGAGTTTAGACAGTCGAAGAATTTAGCATAGTCAGTAGAATTAGGAGATAAATAAACAGAACAAATGAATTTAGTCGTAGAATGGCAAGAGAGCTTAAGCCACAAGGTGGAAGATTCTGAAGACTCCAAATTAGAGACACGAGAACAAACAACACGTTGCGCACGTACGTACAACAACTGCCTTTGGCTGAAAATTGAGGATGGATACAGTGTATGAGGAAACAGAGTAGGGTTTGATGTTAGAACGTTCAAGCACCTGAGTTTCTGTGAAGAACAAAGGATGAGGATTAGAAGAAGACAGGTAATGTTCAGCAAACCGGAAATAGAATTAAAGACCGCGAATGTTGCAAAAATTAATGAAAAAAAAAAAAAAAAAAAAAAAAATAGGCTGTGCATCAAAACAAGCCGGCTGAAGAGTCCTCTTGGCGCCAACCCCATCACCGGAGGACACCAACCATAATTATTTTTTTAAAAGGATGTGTGTCTGTAATAGTGTTTTTTGTGTGTGAAGGAGAGCCTACTCCGTGTAGAAGAATGTGGAGATGAGCTCGAAATGGTACGTACCATTGGGCACTGGAGTGAGATGGAAAGTGCCCTTAACACCCCATATACCCAATAGGGAGTAATCTCATCACCTCGAGAGCGCTGCTTCCCTCCATATATATATATATATATATATATATATATATATATATATATATATATATATATATATATATATATATATATATATATATATATATATATATATATATATATATATATATATATATATATATATATATATATATATATATATATATATATATATATAATTCGAGGTATTTAATTTTCATTATGAGTACATGGAGAATATATAATATTTTCAAAATTTAGCTTTCAGTTGTATATTGCGGTTAATGGTTATTCATAAATATTAAGTTTTCAGTATTTTTAAAAAGGAAAAAGTTACTCTTTTACATTCTTTCAATAAAATAAAGTTTTAGTCTTTACTATTTTATAACTTTTTTTTCCTATTTCATTTGCAATATTACTTTATAAAATTAAAATAAATGGTAATTATATTTTTGTAAAATGTAACTAAATAGATGGGAAGTGTTTGAACTAAGGTATGTACAGTATTTCAGTAAACTTCATTTTATGGGATTGTGTCCAATATAAAAACTGAATTATATTAGTTTTTTTTTATTTTTAAAAAGAAAGAAGAAGGAAAAAAAAGGATATTCTTTCACAGTAGTGAGAGAATCGGCATCGAAATCAAAATCGGAAGTTTTTCTGGAATCAGTGGTATCGGAATCGAATTTTTTTTGTATCGTCCCATCATATATATATATATATATATATATATATATATATATATATATATATATATATATATATATATATATATATATATATATATATATATATATATATATATATATATATAAAATACACAACCTTTCCCACAATTGTGGGGTGGTGTCTACCGTAAACAACAATCATTCCTAATACTTATAAATTCGCCACTCTTTTCCAGTCACTTATATCCTCTGTCAACCGCACACCCTCCTCCCAGCTCAACCCTCTGGCCCTCAATAACTCTTTGACTACTCTCATCCAACCTCCTTTTGGTCTCCTTCTACCTCTCATACCCACCATTTCGGAAACCAACATCTTTTTAGCCAATCTCTCCACATTCATCCTTCAAACATGTCCAAACCACCTAAATATGCTCTGCTCATCTCTCCCAACCAAACTCCTCCTCCAACTACACATCTCTCTTATTCTAACATTCCTGACTCTGTCTCCTACTTAAACTACACGCCGCTCTCAGACCCTTCATTTCGAAACCCTCAGCAATTTTTCTTTTCCTCGCATTCAACCTCCAAACTTCCCTCCCGTAAACTACCTGTACAAAGCAACCCTCGAACATTTCAACCTCACCTCTCTGGAAAAACCTTTCTCTATTCCAAATTCCAAATATCCTTCAAACCCCCTAGTACTTTCTCCCTTTCTCTTATTATATTCCCTGCTTCATCGTCCACACTACCATTTCCTCCCAAAAAATTCACCCCAGGAATTTAAATTAGTTAACCCACTCCAATCTCTCTCTCCCTCTTGTAATATGCACTTCATCATCCAAACCTATCCCCTTCCCCCTCCCCTCCTCCTCATTTTTCATCCATAATACCTTACTCTTGCCGGCATTCACTCTTAAGCCTAACTCGACACAACCTTTTACAAATTCCTCCACCAAAACTTTTAAATCCTCTTGTGACTTCGCCAAAAGAACATCATCATCTGCATACAAAACACATTCGCGTCCCATACTTCCTCCTGTTCTTTCATTCTCACCCTTCTACCCTCCCTAATCATCATTCTTACCACTTTGTAAATAAATAAGTTAAACAACCCTGGAGACATTACCCAACCCGTCCTCAACCCATTATTTACATAAAAAAATTCAGTTTCCATTCTATTTACTTTCACACATGCCCTTCTATACCTGTAAAATGCCCTTATACCCTCCAAATCCTTCTCCTCAATTTCACACTCATTCAGAATCTCTCACAGTTTACTCCTATCCACCCTATCATAAGATTCATAAAAACATATATTCAAATCCTTCCCTTTATCTCTACTTTTCTCTTCGATCATTCTTAAAGTGAAAACCTGATCCGTACACCCCCTGCCTTCCCTAAATCCCCCTTGATCCTTACCTATCAACCCATTCACCCCTATCCTTTCCATTATAATTCTACCATATACTTTCCCCACTACGCTCAGGAACTTAATCCCCCTATAACTCCCACACTCAAATTTATAACACTTCCTTTATGTAAAGAGACAATACACGCACCTTGCCAATCTTGAGGCACCTTTGGCAATACCCAACATAAATTAAACATTCCTGCCAACCATTTCATCACACTCACCCCCCCCTTCCCATTCCAACAACATTTATCCACTTATCTTATCCAAACCAGACCATTTACCCCTTTTCATTTTCCTCATTGCTTTATCTATTTCTTCTACCGAGTCCCCTCCTCAACACTTTCCTGTCATCCCTTCCCTTTCCCCCTCCACCACTTCATCTTCATTCTTCATCTCACATTTAGTAGCTTGTTAAAGTATTCCCTCCATCTTGCCCCAACTTCACCTTCAATCTGTATTATTTCATCGTGTTCCCTTTTTCCCCCTCTCATTACCTCCCCTTATTTCTTACCTATATATATATATATATATATATATATATATATATATATATATATATATATATATATATATATATATATATATATATATATATATATATATATATATATATATATATACACTCAGTATAAAGGGTGAGTAGGAACTCGCCAAACTCCAGGAGTGTATTTTGCACATAAATGTTTGACTTGAAAAAAATAAAATATAATCCGATATTCATTTGTCGTCGAATTACAGCTTTCCAAAGGTTTAAGTATGATCAAGCAGGTTAACATAAGTTATTTTATAAAAAAAAATACGAAAGGGACCACCATGGACCTCTATATCTCTTCTGGCAAGTCTGCGAGTAGCATTTATTTCTCTCCTAAGTTCTCGTTTTTCTTTTATTTGAGCTGCAGCATTCAAAATACAGCGAATTAGTGCACTGCGATTTTCCACTTTTCTTTTGTATACTTCACTTTTCAACTAGTCCCTCAAACAAAAATTAATGGTGTGAAGTCTGGTGACCTTGGCGGTCAACTAATAGGCCCACCTCGACCAGTCCATCATTCTGGAAAAGTTCCATTTAAATATTGTGTGACCTGGTAATCGAAATGTAAATGAGCTCCCATCTTTCTGATAGTACATAGCATTTCTTACTGTTTAAAGGAACATTTAATACACCTTATAACTCATTTTGCATCAATCTTAAATATCATTCTCTGTTAGCGATTATCAATAATGAAAGGACTAATTAAATGACTATTGACAATCCCACCACAAGTTTACTGAAAAACGCGGCTGAAAACATGATTTAACTATTTCGGGGGTATTTTCGTCAGACTGTCGATGAAAGTTGTGGGTATTTTTGACGCTGTTACGAGTAAATATTCTTCTTCGGTAAAAAGAATATGTATCGAACCAAACGAGATTAGCGATTATCCATGGACAAAATTGCATGTGTGTAGCATATACTCCTGTAGGTGATATTGATAAGACCTGTTCGTGTAATGTGCAATCACTTTTGAATGGAAAATTTCAAGTTGAACGGCAATTCTTGGCGAGATAATCTTAAGGCTCTGTTCCACTAAATCCAGAACGCCTTCTTCATTTACATCTTGCTTGCGAGTTCGTTCATATGTTATGTGCGCAGTGGGAAGTCTATCAGTGTCACATAATGTGTTGAAAGTTTTGGTAAATAAATTTTTATACGAAATTCTAAAATGCGGAAACTGTTGGCGTTGCTCTTCAACCGCAGCTCTAGCATTCCCGTTGCAAAAACCGTAAATAAACATCATGTTCTCATATTCTAGATTTGAATAGATGAGTGAATTGCTTATCACTTTTATCTTAGTTGTCCCCCAAAATAATTCATAATTGACAGGTGATTAGCTGTGTTTACCATATGTTAGTCTATTTGATTGGCTGTTTAAACTTACACCTTTAGAACGCTGTAATTCGAAGAGAAATGAAAATTAGATTACAACTTTTGGGTTTTTAGGCCACATTTTATGTATAGAATATACTCCCATAGTTTGGTGTGTTCCTTCCGACTCACCCCGTATATCACTGTATTAAGTCAATAAGATAACTTCGGAATAAAACAGAGCTAGTGGTAGAGAAAATTTTAGATACAATAACCAGTAGGAATTGAAGTATTTCAAAGTAATTTATCGAAAAAGAAAACAAATAAATATTCTTAAAAATCTCTGCTTTACGAGTTTTCAAATTTTAGCCAAATTTCAACTGATTTCAAAAAGGTGTGACGTCAGATGACTAAGACGCACTTAAGTCGAGAATATTCTGGTACATTTATGTAGTGATTTTTGTTATTTCTAGTAATAGCACAAAACAAACAAGTTTTATGTTTGAGGGTAAATGACTAAATGTGGAATGACTCGCCACATAATTCATGCTAAGTCTACCAGAAGCTCCCAAAAAATGAATAGTGAACAGGTTACCAATTAACTAGCTCGAAGAAAAAAAATCATTTATTGGTTTGTCTTCAGGGGCCAAAAAATAACTCTGTACTCTACTCTCTTCAGAAATGAATGAGCGTCTTTTCAATACAATATGGAAAAAATATGAAGCAACCAGAAGTACATTTAACCAGAACACAGTAAAGAATTAGAATTTGTCCACTGTAACTATGGAAAGTATTTTTAATATGTAAACAATTTTAACAAATGATAGTCAATTTAATAATTTTAATAACTTTTCATTTTCATATACTCATTACTTTAAAAGAAAAAAAAAATTAGCCAACACATTTATCATAAAATTCAGTTTCATTTAATTTCTTTGGGCTTCAAATTTTTCTAAATTCAAAGTATCTATTTTAAAAATAGGCAGCAACAATTAGGACATTTGGTATGCCACGTAATTAATCGGCTTCGGCCAAACTTTGGTGCATTCCTAATATATATATATATATATATATATATATATATATATATATATATATATATATATATATATATATATATATATATATATATATATATATATATATATATATATATATATATATATATAATGTTTTTATTTAAGTTGCTTTTTTCTTGTTAAAACAAAGCAAAATAATTAATTTTTTACCTGCATGATTAAAAAAACCTGATGATTTAAATCAATCAACTTTGCGTTAAACCCTTAAAAAAAGATTAATAATAGAACCATTCATGATGTAGCTATGCGTAAGTGAACATATTGAATGGTGATAGAGAAGGAATATCAGACGTAACAGTCAGTTGTTTTAGCTCAAAAACATTCGTGGTGTTCGTTTGTTTGTTTGTTAGTATAATGTGTTTGTTTGTTCGTTTGTTTCTCGCACTCCTTTGGATTTTGAAATTAAGAGTCAAAGAAGCACACAGAAAAAAAAGTCTTTCAACCAGTCCTTACTTTGACTTTTCTACCGAAGGATTTCATTACTTTGCGCTTTTTTTTTCCCCTCCCCCTTCCTTGTTAATTAATGAGAATAATAGAGTTAGTAGAATTTATAAATTCACTTTGTGTGCATACATATATATATATATATATATATATATATATATATATATATATATATATATATATATATATATATATATATATATATATATATATATATATATATATATATATATATATATGTATAATAAATTGTATGTAGATATATTAGTGTTATTAATGACTAATGAAAGTTTATCAGTTGTTTGATTATAAAGTTACGATAAAATTTATATTTGCATAATCTGTGCATATATATATATATATATATATATATATATATATATATATATATATATATATATATATATATATATATATATATATATATATATATATATATATATATATATATATATATATATATATATATATATATATATATATTATATATTATTATTTATTATTATTATTATTATTATTATTATTATTATTATTATTATTATTATTATTATTATTATTATTATTATTATTATTCTTATTATTATTATCGTAGTTGGTGTCAATTGCAGTTTCAAAATACACAGTCAATATTAATCTGCCATTCTGACTAATTTATTTCTTTGTTCCAACCCTTAAAGGAATGACCTATGTACAGTACAACCTTTCACGAGGTGATCGTCTTGCGTCAGTCTATTTATTCCCGTCTTCCATACTAATATCCTTTCCTATTATTAGGTACTTTACAACATCAAGCCATCTCCATTTGAGTTTGCCCCTTCCCATATTTTCAATCACATGAGACATAAAGTTTTTTTTATTTAAACCAAACAAGTGTTTATACCATATCTGTATCCCATTATTTGCTCTTTTCATCAGACATCTCTCCTGGCAGTTCACATCTCTCAGCCTTAAATTTTTAATCCTATTTCTTCTCTTTGTCTACAAATGCCCAGGAAACCTTTTGTTTTTTGAACCTTAACCCTCGCGACTACGCGTCGTTCGGTTATACATCCATCTACACGATGGACCTTTTTGGTCCATCCATATATTTATTAAAAATTTTAGGTTTTTTATATTTTTTTGGAACTTTTAGCATAGCCATAATGTAATTATGTCCTTTCTTAGTTGTTTTAGCCAATATTTTAACTATTATGTTTGCTAATACTATTTTTAATAAATTTTACAATTAAATGTTCTCAAATAAATCTGGAAAAAAATCAAAGTTAAAAATTCAATAAAAATTAATAAAAAAAAAAATAAAAAATTAATTAAATTCTAATGTTTTACTACAGTATTTATTCAATACTGAAGGAAAACAACACTTTTTTTTGGGATTTTTATTTTTCAGGCCAATTTTTGGTCACCCACGCACGACTACGCGATGGACTTTTTACGTCCATTCCAACTTTGAACCGCCATATTCTTTTTTCTTTTTCTTATAACTAATCCAAAAAATTTTTCCATCTTCTTGAACCTTTTTCTGAGGAATACCTGGAAGGAGAAAAAAAAAAGATTTAAAAAAATATGAAAAATTTGAAAAAAGAAAAAGTCTGGACGCAAAAAGTCCGATGCGTAGTCGCGAGGGTTAATCTTTTTTTTTTTTTTTCCATTATCGAAGTTAATGCACACATATTATATCATACATAACAATTGGAATAAAAAGTATTCTCAAACAATTTCATTTTTACCTACCAAGATAAATTCCCCTGTTTCTTAGTTTTTTAAGAATACTAATCATTTCTTCACCCGCCGCAACTCTATGACCAGTTTCATGTCTTTGAAAACCCTATTATTCATCCTTATGTACCTAAAGACTAGACTTACACCATCCACCTTTATATTCTCCACATGAAATTGATCTTCTTTGAGCTTCGCACTAATTTCCATAGCTACTTTTAGCATGTTTATTTTTAAGTCCCTTTTCCCTGCATACTGGTTCTGACTCAGACACCAAATCATATATTTGTTCTTTTTTAATCAGTTACAACACAGTAACGTCAGCAAATAGTAGAACACTAATCTCCACAAGTTATCTTCATGTAGGCATATATCTCTTCCTTTCCCACTTACATTCATATTCTTAACTACACTATATATAAAGAAATTAAATAACCCTGTGTATGGACCTACCTGGGCCCCGGCCAATATTCAGGGAAACCAGGGTCCACCAGCCCATCCATCACTCAACATTTCAGGAAAGCTAAACTCATCACCATGGTCCGTTAGAAATTTAGGATGAGGCGCTAATCAAGTATTTACATTACAAAAATCACGTGTGTAATAATTAAATGCCTCTTGCATCATAACGAAATTCTTATAGCTCCACGAATACCTATTATCATCCTTAAGCTGTAATTGGGACGAAAATATTTCTCTAGCCATATTAATAAGGTTTGGTCTTGAAAATCGTAAATCGTTGTCCATTAGATCTATCACATGTGGAGATCCTTATATTTTCTTACAGTTGTAGACAAATTGAACTCATATTCTTTTACGCTAATCAGTACTAAATAAAAATTGTACTTGATTATTAACAAGGCTACAGTAAGGATAAATTACCTTCATGCATCCGACAACTTGGTTCATATTTACATCTGGATTTCTTGTGACTAGAAAGACATGAGGCGGACTTTCTATTGGGACCTTATGCCAGAAATAACGAAATAACAGGTCAGGTCCAGCACCAGGACAATATCGGTACTCCTTTCGAATATTCATTTAAGAGCATTTCGACTCTATAATACTCCGTCCAGGTATTGCATCGAACACAAATCGTACGTTATACCTCCTCTCCAGCTCTGTATCCGCTCTTCGAAAAGGAAACACCTCTGAATCTCCCAAAAGAAGAACCTTTACCATCTGAAAATATTTGTATGAAGCCGTCAAATTAAAAATAAATAAATACAAAATAATTGAATAATAAGCAATGGAAAAGAATTTAAAATAAATTAAGAAAAAAATATATTTAAAATAATAAATCCTAAAAAAATTAAGTCATAAAAAAATAATTTAACAAAACAACTCAAAAATTCTTTATAACGCGCATCAGTTGTCTTTCCGCAAATACTCCAAAGGTATATCTATATTCTGGAACAGGTCACCGGGAATGAGTTCACTAATAGTAGTAGTTACCATGGTATTATCAACTCTGGTTTGCATTTCATTTTCAGGTGATGGAATGTAAGAATCTTCAGGATATTCGTCAAGAGTGGAACTTCCCACCTCGTCACTACCACCACTGACGGACATTTCCTTCTCAGGAAAACTTAGACTAAATGGTGAAGAATTTGGTCTGAGTATATTACGAATATCAAGGTTATTTTCCCTTCCTGCAGTGAAACCCTCAAAATCTGAATCGGTTGAAGAATTCGAATATTCTTTCTCAATGTCAGAACGATCACCCTCAACAACCGATTCATCAGGACTTCTTTCAGAGAAATCGAAGAACTGCCAAGTCAGCTGACATTCTACGATTACTATTAGAAGAATTCAACTCGGATTTTGAGATTTAGACCCCAAATCACAATGAACGTTCATACCAAACTCAGAGTCCACCTTATCCTCATCTCTCACTAGATTTTGTCTCCAATATGTTTCAACAAAATGGCAACTGGAAACCACATGTGTTGTGTCTACTTGTGTAATTGTAGATGTTGTGTCTATGTTCTAAAAGATAGTGTGTGAAATGTAGCCAAACTAGTAGCAATTGGTGTTATGGCACTAGAAAAGCTAACGTTAGAATATACTCTACTAAAACCTGAATATTCATTTAAAGATAATAGTGAATAAACATCAAAACCTAAAAAATCGTTTATTTCGCATTCAGAATCCGATGAATTGAATATATCCAGCTCAGCAACATGATTACCATCAGTTTCCATGATCTTCTTTCCCTCATCCATTTACTGGTTTTATTAACCAGGAGGACTATATTGATAAATTTAAAGAAATGGTCAATAGCAACAAGACAATAGGCATTATTTTGAGTGTGAGTGAGTGTGACTGGAAATATAGAAATTAAATAGGAAATATGGATCATAAAATCATAAAGAAATGAAGAGATTATTTTCAACATAGGAGGCTTAGCAATATTAGAGCTAGTTTTAGAAATTCGACAGTGTGGACAAGATCTACAAATGTCTGAGATTATTTAATTAACACGAGGATTCTGAAGCTTCTCATATATCTAAGATAATAATTTGATTCTCCCCAAATGTCCGTAATGTACATGGAACCGAGTTGCAAGAGACTAAATATTTAAATGAAATGATGAATTTTTCCTCCCCTCTATCGAATAAACAATAGCCTTTTTGAAATGAAGATTTGCTCAGAAACTGACCTGAATGAATTCAAAGCTTTAGGCCACTGTATCTTCGGCACATTATTAAAGATTATCCTATATAAATTTTTCAGACTCTTGTTGTTTTTGTTTAAAAATTGTCAATATCCACCGAAGAATTGCATAAGAGAGTATTATCTATTTGTAAAACATGTTTTAGAAAGTATCCTAAGTACATTAATGGAGATTATATCGTTTGCGGAATTCAATTTTTCTTCCGGACTAAGCAGATTTTAATATATTCCGGACACAAGATAAATAGCAGGTGTCAAAATAATCCTTTCCATATATATATATATACTAATGGTTTAGCACTAGTATAATACACTAATACTTGCAATGCATAGGTTTCGCGAATACTTGGATTATTTCTGGTATTGGTATCTGATCCGGATATGCCATCAATCTTAGTTTCTTCAATAAATTTCTTCTGTGAAGATTATACTTACAAGGATCCTTAATTAATTCCGTTACTAATCTTTCTCTCTTTTCATATTGAGCATCTTTCTAACACTCCAACCAAAATGCAAAACATCGGAATAAGAAATCTCCACCTGCAGGGACAATTATTTGTTTAAAACAGTGGGGAATATAACTTTCTTCAAAGATTTCCTCAGTTGTCATGTCTACAGGCTCAGATTCGATTATTGGTACAGGAGAGCTAGATAAGGCATCCGCGAGAATATTTTTTATGTTGCTGATGTGCTGAATTTGAAAATTGTATTCGGAAAGTTCTTCCAACATCCGAGCAATACACCCATCTGCATTTGGCATATTATGCAGGTATTGTGATCGTGATCGCTATAGATTATAAATTCTTTTCATTACAGAGGAATGGGCGAAAGCTTTATCGGCCCACCATATGGCGGCTAGCTAGC
This sequence comes from Armadillidium nasatum, assembly GCA_009176605.1. NCBI lineage: Eukaryota > Metazoa > Arthropoda > Malacostraca > Isopoda > Armadillidiidae > Armadillidium > Armadillidium nasatum. The sequence goes on along the minus strand of SEYY01000478.1, from coordinate 83,736 downwards.
CCTCCACTGTAAAATATTTTAGTTGCGCTTCAGAAAACGCCAATGAAATAAATGCAATGGAACGATTACCATCTCCCTGCTACTGTGACAGCACTAGAGATGGTCCAGCTAGTGAATTTGGCGGATGCCGGATGTCTGGAAAATTTCAAAAAAGAAATTGGAAATCCGGTTTTTACTATCCTGCCGTATATTCCTTATTAAAATTCATATTAATTGCTATATATATATATATATATATATATATATATATATATATATATATATATATATATATATATATATATATATATATATATATATATATATATATATATATATATATATATATATATATATATATATATATATATATAAAATATATATATATATATATATATATATATATATATATATATATATATATATATATATATATATATATATATATATATATATATATATATATATATATATATATATATATATATATATATATATATATATATTGTGGCGACTTAAAGAAAACATATTTCCAAGATATGTAAATGAAACAATGGTTAAAGGTAACTATTGTCTGCACACATGAAATGTCATTCAATAAGTACTGTTTTAAGTTATCATGTTTTAAAAATTATGTTCTCCAAATTTTGGCTGTCATAGTCTGTACACTCTTTGAGTCAAATTCAGAAAAGTGCCATGACTACGTCCTATGTCAGGTGGAACAGTGGCTATCACTCTCTGAATAAAAACCTTAAAGGCGTCAACGGTTTGTGGTCGATGAATATACATTCGTTATTTAAGTTGCCCACAGATAAAAATCAAAAGGAGTGTGGCAAGAGGACCGCAACATCTCCACACAAGGAGATCAGTCAATCTGGAAACTTGAAAATTGCATTGATCTTTGAGCTGTATGTGCTGTAGGTCAATCTTGCTGAAACAACACACTGCGTTCCTCAAATTCAGGTTGTTAGTCAGGTTGTTCTGGTTGGTAGCCTTAAAACGTTTTCGAGCATATGGATGTAATGGAGAGAGAGATTACATACCACAATCACTACCTATATAGGAAATAATGACCCATGATATCAACATTGGCAACAACGTTCTACATAGTCACTCGCGCGGAGTGCAACAGTCTTTCGTATAGCATTTGAGTATTGTCTTCAGACCAGCAGCGAAACTTTTGTATGTATGCTTACACAGCAATTCTTGTGAAAATGATCTTCGTCATTGCACAAGAGAGTAATAGTGCATCTTTCTGAACATGTTGCAGAATATCCTCTAATAGCTCCTGCAGCCTAACCAGCCTATATCATTGCGTTCTTGCACAACCTTCATTTTAAATGGATGAAAGTGGGCGTCTTCGGCTAAAATTATTCTTGCAACTTTTTTCGTGATATTTCTTGGAATATCACATTACTTCTCTTTCTAAACAAGCTTCTAAGAGATGGGGTTGTATAAAGCTGCTTCGGAACTTTTTCACTTCATCCTAGATGCTTGCTCTTTATATAGGTGTTCGCTTCTGTATGTAGCTAGACTCACCCATCTGGGGTAATTCCACTCAATCATTTCTCCTCGAAAAGGTGGAGTCTAGTGCTTTTCATCATGTAAACTCTTTCGCTCTTACTACCTCTCTGCAACCTCTTCCGGCCCATTAAAGGGTTGCGGTATTTCTCTATACTATCGATATTATAACAGACACTGCTCTTCTGAACTCTCCCGTTGCATGCATCCTAAACTGAGAAAGGCTCGAGCGACACGCCTTTCTACACAGTCTCATCCATTCTATGTCCATTCTCTGACTCTCGATTCAATCATTATTCTCAATCTTACATTGACTCTACTGGTATCGCCTGGAAAACGCTTCCTTTACCCATTTTCCTAACTCCCTTTGACTTGCACTCTTTCAAACGTAGTATATGGGTACATGTGGCCTGTAATCGACCATGTTTAAGATATTCCCCAACTTTGGAAGAAATTGGTATACCTCTGGTATATATATATATATATATATATATATATATATATATATATATATATATATATATATATATATATATATATATATATATATATATATATATATATATATATATATATATATATATATATATTTAAAAATTAGTAAATTTTTGAATGCATACCTGTATAGACCGACGGGGCCCCGGCCCCGGCTAAAGATCAGGAAAAAACCGGGGTTTGCCTGCCGGTGTTAAAATTGCAAATTATACTTAAGGGGACAGTCCAATTTCAATTTTTTTAAAATTTTCAGCTGATTCTCCTGATATTTTCAGTGTATATAGCTTTTTTCCCGGTGAAAAATGTCCATTTCTAGCGTTTTTCTGTATAGTCTATAACTGTTAAATTAAAAGTATTTGTTTGGAAATTTGACCCTTTTTCAAATGAATGATCGGGCCAAACCACTTTTTGGAATGACCTGAAATTTGGACTGTATATTCAGAATTCTATTGGCTACAAAAACTTTTAACAAACTTTTGTTCCCAGAGTTATAGAAAAAATGTTATAATTTTTTTTAATACCTTTTCGGAGAAAAAAAAATAAAAAATTAAACATCCACAACATTTCTTATTTTAGTGAGTGTATAGAGGAGGGATGGGGCTACAAATTCCTCAATACTTTATTCGATGGATTCGTTGGTTTCGAGATATAGCCTCTCAAAACAGGTCAATTTTTAACCAAATTTCAAAAATTCTCAAAGTTTGAGAGGCTATATCTCGCTTCAAACAATTAGCATTTAATAATGCACTAAATAATTGTAGCCCTGTCCCTCCTCTAAACAATGTCCAAAAATAAAAAAATTAGTATTTTGCATTTTTTTTTTTAAATATATTTTTTTTTCTCCGGAAGGGTACGATTTTTGCAAATGTTTTTTTAAAAGCTTATAATTCTTTTTCTAGACGTGATATCAAAAATCCGTTCCCACTAATGCAAGAAATTTGGGCTAAGGTTATTCAGTTAAGTTTTCAGCTCATGTAGACCAGTGGTTTGACCCCGCTATTCATTTTTTTCAACGTTTGGTCCAAATAACCTTCAAACTGTTATAGACTCAGAAAACGCTCGAAATCAACTAAGAACTTTGAGAAAAAATGCATATACCCTGAAAATTTCAGCTCAGTCAAATAGTAATAATTTTTTCAAACAAAATATAAGAAAATTAAGATTTTTTCTTGTTTTTTAAATATTTTCTTTTTCTTTTCTGTTTTTTTTTTGACGTCTCCTTTTCTGCTAGTGAATGTTCGTCTTTTGTGTTTCTGATTTTAGATGTCCACATAAAGATTTGGTTGAAAATTTTTTACTTGTGGCACCCGGAGGTCCTCTTCTAATTCCCTGACTGCAGATGTTACATTTAGCTATTTCGAGCCTACCCTGAATCATTGTAAAGTACACCAATAAATACTACAGAAGCTGATCTTTTAGCCATATTGACTGAAAATATAAACAAAATAATAATTTTGAAATAACGTAGCTAAATGATGCAAGTTTGATACATAGCAATAAAATAACAGTTATATGTATAAATACAGTTTATATTGATAATTTTGTATCTTACATTTTTTTCAAACTTTAACTTAGGGTCTTTCTTACCTAAGGAAACCTGAATCACTATTGTGAATCAGAAAAAAAATTCAAAATTTTTTGTGCTTTTTTTAAAACTTTTATTATACAATATTTGTAATTTTCTGATTTTTTTTTTTTTTTTTTATAAAATGAATATAATCATTAATTTAAGTGAATGTTGGCTATTCTACTCCTTCCTTATAATTAAATAAACCTCAATTAAATTTATATCTAATATTTCAGTTCTTTTAACCTCTTTACAAATTTTAGGCAACAAATTTTAGACCCCGGTCCCGGTCGGTCCCTACACACCTGCATTTATTCCGCATGAATAGCTGAAGTTATTTCAGTGCTGTCATATAGAACTGATTTGAAAAAACAAAGTAAGTAAAGAAATATACAAAAATATTGGATGTTTTAATAATTTAAAATTTTGTTCTTCTAATTAAGAGTTTTATTTATACCGAATATCCGGCAGAGTAGGCCAGATAACTGGATTGTAACCAGATATCCATCCCATGCATAGACAACACTGCTCTTGCTCCAATATCAGACCCGTCAACAAATAAGACTGTAGCAAGGAAAGCCAGCAAGGAGAGTGGAGGAACTGGAGCTCCCCAAATGTGAGAACAGTGATTCCATTCAAGTGCAGATAAGACCCTTGTGTAATTGGATTACCTGTTCAGAAGAAAAAAATTCTCTCAACCTTAACAGAATTCCCAGCTTCTTAGAGGCCGGCATAACAACCATTGTGATATGTGGTTTCCAAGACAATTTATTGTTTATGTTCAGACCAAGAAATTTAATGTTATTTACAGGTGAGACGGGAGGGCCATCGAAAAATTTAGTAAAGTTGGGAGGCGTATTTGAGAGGGAAAAGTGAAGAAGTTGAGTGAGTTTAAAGATTTAAGTTTCAAAAGCCTTCATGACCCCACCTGGAAATCGCATCCAGATCAGCAAAAAGAGAATCGAAAAGTTGAAGACGAGAAGCCACTCTAGAAGCAAAAGAGGGAGCAAATAAAGTAAGGAAAGAGAAGGTGGAATCCCAAAGGAAGGGGATTCAGAGAGCAGTGACGATTGCCATACCCTATCAAAAGCTTTGGATATTTCAAGCGCCACCACTCAAGACTCTCTGAAGTACCTAATGGCAGTAGACCATAAAGCTGAGAGTAGAGAATGATACTCCAAATTATCCAGGAATGACAGTTGAGGAGAGTTTCAAAAATTTTAGACAGATTACAAGTGAGAGCTATAGGTCGATAGTTGGAAGGGTCAGAGCGGCTACCTTTTTTTTGGGATCGGCTGAGCATATGCGCACTTCCAGCATTGAGGAAAAGTATTAGGAATGTATTTGGATGAGAAGAAGTAACAGTCTTGTGAGAAGTAGTAAGATATTTAAAAAGAATTGGAAAATCTTTTCCATTAGGGGAGCAAGAGCAGAAACACAAGATAATTGTAGTAGTATGAAGACAGATTTTAAGTCATAAAACATCGAAATTAAGAGATTCAAGATTTACGAGACATGTCAGAAGAGTGTTAATGTTAATATAAGCACAGACCATTTAGTATGAAATTGTGAAAAAAGTTTTAGTTAGAGACTAAGGTTGTTAGTGAAAGAATCTTTGTCCATCTAGGTCTCGGACAGAATGAAAAATTAGGACGAGAGTTAGGGGTGGTGCTTCACGGATTCGAGATTAGCTCGGAAGTCACGGACGTTGGCAAAGGTTTTAGAAAGCCCTCGTCTACGCTCAACCTCACGACCTCTCAGTTTAAGCTTTCAAAGAAACACGCACGTACGCACACGCTCGCGCATACGCACAAACGCACACAATCACACACACACTTTCGTAAAGTAAACTAACATTAAAAATAATTAATATTAAAATTATTAAAACTTAAAATTAATATTAAAAATATTAAAACTGTGATTATTAAAACAAAAAATGAGGTAAATTTAGACTAGAGCAATTTAAGAAAAACATGTAGCACGTTTAAAACGGTAAAATTTTATTTAACGTTAAAACTATTCTTATCTAAAAATGACAAACTCTTCTGTCGATAAAAACTTCCTATAATTAATCAAAAAGCACTAAAAGATTAAAACACTATACACTTAAAGAAAAATTAAAGCAGATCACAAATTTAAAACTAAAAAACAGAAAAAACAAAAAAACGCACTCACAATAACATTAGAACATTATCAAACGCGTCATTCCATTAAGAAAGCAAATATATATATATATATATATATATATATATATATATATATATATATATATATATATATATATATATATATATATATATATATACTTACTTACTTACTTACTTACTTACT
>SEYY01000478.1:60343-75343 GCA_009176605.1 Armadillidium nasatum | reverse complement strand
AGTGGGAACAGATTTTTAATATTATGTCTATAAAAAAAGTTATAAGCATTCGAAATTTTTTTTTTGCAAAAATCGTACCCTTCCGGAGAAAAAAAAATTATTTTAAGAAAAACGGCTACCTACTAAATTTTTTTATTTTTTGGATATTGTTTAGAGGAAGAACAGGGCAACAACTTTTATTTAGTGCATTATTAAAAACTATTTGTTTGAAGCTAGATATAACCTCTCAAACTTTGGGAATTTTTGAAATTTGATCAAAAACGCACCTTTTTTGAGAGGCTATATCTCGAAACTAACGAATCGCATCATAAAGTAGAGAGAAAAATGTGTAGCCCCATCCCTCCTCTATACACCCACCAAAAATAAGAAATATTATAGTTGTAGTTCTTTTTTTTCTTTTTTATCCGAAAAGGTGGATTTAAATTTTTTTTTCCGATAGTTGGTTAGTTTTGAGCTTATAACATTTATTTTTATATCTCTGGAAACAAACGTTTGTTAGAAGCTTTTGTATCCCATAGAATTCTGAATATACAGTCGAAATTTCAGTTCATTCCAAAAAGTGGTTTGGGTACGTTATTCATTTGAAAAAGGGTTTAATTTCCAAAAACAAAAAAAAAACTTTTTAACAGTTATAGACTCAGAAATACGCTAGAAATGGACTTTTTTCACCGGGAAAAAAACTATATACTCTAAAAATTTCAGGAGAGAATCGTTTGAAAATTTGAAAATTAAAATTTTTTTTAAATTGAAGTGTCTCCGTAAGTATAATTTGCCTTTTTAACCCCTGCAAGCAAATCCCGATTTTCCCTTATTTTTAGCCGGGGCTTACCGGGGCCCGGTCAGTTCATATATATATATATATATATATATATATATATATATATATATATATATATATATATATATATATATATATATATATATAGTTTTTCATCAAGTATTTAACAACTTTGACCAACAATTTTTTGACACAAATTTCTACAGCGAAGTGTCCACGAACCAAACACACTATTTCATCCTTATTGATGAATGTTAAATTCTCTGCTTCCTTTATCGTCTTAGGAATGTTGGCTGGTGCTATTGACTTTGCTCTTCGAATATGTCCACATGAATAAATCTGGTGTTGTAATGTCTGGTTAATGGATGGGTCAGTTGATGTCAGTAAATCGTGAGATAAAAGATGTTGAGAATAATTGGCACTGTTGTTGAACTGTTAGCAGTCTCGACATTGTTGATATTTAAATTCTTGTGATTATTCACCAGAGTAATCAAGATAAACCGTTGATAAATTGTCTAACATTGCTGAATTTCCTCTAAAACCAAGCTGTTTATTTGTTAATGACAAGTTTTTTTTAAAAAAATGTTTCTACTATAACAGTACTTTTTTGTGCAGAGCATCGCTCCATGATGACTAACTCGCAATTTATAATTGGTAAAATTTGACTTGATGCAGTTGCAGTGCACTGTTATATAATTAATCAACGTGCCAATAGCGCCTACTTACTTTAATAAAACAACTACAGTTTAAAAGTCGCTGCTGTTTCTCATATATATATATATATATATATATATATATATATATATATATATATATATATATATATATATATATATATATATATATATATATATATATATATATATATATATATATAGCAACAAAATAGTCAGGAGGGACTCCATAAAATGCAACAACTGCCAAAAGTGGATCCACAGACAATGCTCCCCGTTTCAAAGACTTCCACCTACAAACCACAAATGGAATTGTCAAATTTGCACCCCCCCAACCACTTTAAACCCTATCACTCATAATTCCCACATCTCCACATTAAATATCCTACAAATCAATATTAACGGCCTTCACAACAAACACAAAGAGCTAGAAACATTCCTACACAAACACAACATACACATTGCGCTTATACAAGAAGCCCACCTCCCAACAAACCAACTTCCCCCAACTTTCTACAAATATGACTCCATCTACTCCCAGCACACACCCAACCATCACAAACTATTAACTCTCATCCACAACTCTATAAATTACTCCAACACATCCTCTCAACATGCTAACACACAAGCTGACAACACATCTAAAATTCAAACCTTCTCAATAGAAATAAACAAAACTACGCACAACATAGTAAACCTATACATACCACACCATACATCCAGTCACTGCCCACCAAACTACATACCTAATCCTCTCTACAATAACAAACCTTCCTAATCTCCTATTATGCGGAGACTTCAATGCCCAACCACCCGACCTGGTACAAAAACCAAGCCTCCGACAAAAGAGGAACCCATATCATCGAACACTTGGAACATCTCAACATCCTTAACAACAAAAACCTCCATACCAGAATCCCCCCGCAAATCAACCAATCCCCCACATCACCAGACATCACTTTTTGCTCCTCAAACATTCACCCCCTTCTACAATGGAACACAGAAACCGATCTAAACTCCGACCACCTACCTATAATTATAAAATACCACATCAAAAACAAACCCACTTACAAATCTAAAACTACATTTACCAACTACAAAAAAGCAGACTGGACCGGTTTCTCCAACTACATAGATGAAAACCTCACAACAAACGAAATTACAAACATATCCTCCCTCAAATCAGCAATTAATCATCTCACCCACACAATCCAGAAAGCGGCCAACATCTTCATCCCTAAAGGCCACATTAAAAAATATGTACCAAACCTCTCCCCCGAAATCGCTTCCTCTCATAAAACAAAGGAACACACTAAAACGCCAAAACAACCCCACACAACTCACCAAAACACAATTAGAAACCCTAAACAATCAAATATCGACCCTAATAAAATCTCACACAACTAACAACTACCAAAACTTCCTCATCAAAAACTTGGACAACACAAACAGCAAAAGAGTCTGGAAAACAATCCACACAATTCACAACGCAAAAAACAACCCACTTCACACTCACGAAACTCCAACCAATCCCACTACACAAACCCCATTAACTCCCAAACAACACATCAACCTACTGGCCACACACTTTGCTAAACAAAGTAGCTTACCTACCCACCCACAAAACAGAAAAATAATAAAAAAACTGAAAAAGCTACGCAACAACCAAAACAACTTAAACGCCATCACACCCACAAACACACAAAACACCATTAAAACTATCAAAAACTCTCCAGCAACAGGACCAGACAACATATCAAATATTCACCTAAAACACCTATCCATCCACACAATCACATACATAACCTCCATCTTCAACAAATCCATCCAACTCAACTATATCCCACCCAATGGAAAAAAGCATTAATCATCCCTAAACTAAAACCTGGCAAAGACCCTTCAAACCCCTCCTCTTACCGCCCAATCTCCCTATTATCCACCATCTCAAAACTTCTTGAAAAACTAATCCTAAATTCTATCCTCCAATTCATCCCACAACAAAACTTCCAACACGGGTTCAAACCCAACCACTCCACCACCACTGCACTTACCAACATCATCCAACCTATAATAAACGGACTAAACCATAAGCCATATCACAAAACTATATTAATAGCAATTGACATAAACAAAGCCTTCGATACTGTCCCGAAGACATAATCTTATCCATAAAATCCTCCAATCCAACATCCCAACAAATACTAAGAAATGGCTAATCCAACTTCCTATCAGGAAGAACCGCCCAAATACAACAAAACGGCCATAAATCACGTACCATCAACATAAAGAACGGAGTTCCCCAAGGAGCCATACTCTCCCCCACTCTATTTCAACCTGTACACAGCAGACCTCCCACAACCACAAACAACTTTCACCCACATCACCTCATACGCCGACGACATAACTATAGCCACCACTCACAAAGACCTCACCACCGCAACATCACTCACACAAGACTACCTAACACAACTCCAAACTTGGCTAGTAGAAAACAGGATGACGGCATCCCCAAACAAATCCTCCATAACCCTCATAACAACAGACAAACACATATCCAACACCCACCCACAAGTCCTACTAAACAACACCCCCATACCCTTCAACAAAACCCCAAAAATTCTCGGCCTAACATTTGACACTCACCTCACTTTCTCCAAAGCACATTCAAAATACCACCTCAGCCGCAAACAGAAAACTCAACATCCTCAAAACAGTGGCCAACACAGACATACACAACAACATACAAACCTCAATTGCAATCTACAAACAATTTATACGCCCCACCATTAACTATGCCTCCCCTGTCTGGCACCCTCTGCTCTCCGACCAAAACTTAACGACACTCCAAATAACGCAAAATAAAGCCCTTCGCACCATCACCGGCTGCACACGCACAACCCCTCAACAACACCTACATAACGAAACCAAGATACTACCTATAAGGAATCACCTCGAAATGATAGGCACCCAATTTTACGCAAAAACACGTCTACCCACACACCCATGTCACAATACTCTCCTCCAACCTACCCCACAAAGACTAAACAACCTCCATCGTCCACCGGCGCCTTTTACAAACAGATCCTAAATCACATCCCCCTCCTCCCCCCAATACCACAACAACCAAACATATACACACTCAACTAACACATTCATATATGATCAACAGACCTCCAAACAACATCCTTAACAGAACCCCCTCCCGAAATAAACCCCGACTTCAACAACCTCCCAAGACACTTACAAATCTCACTAGCAAGATTGAGATGCGGGCACCACCCAAACTTACAACATTACAAACACAATTTCAAAATAAACCAGGCAACATCTTCCACTTGTACCAGATGCAAAAGGGCCCCGGAGACCGTAAAACACTTTCTTTTACGACTGTCCCTCCAACTGTCGCCCCAAAATCTTCTGGGGCATCACTTCTTTGAAGATCTCTGGACGAGACCGACTGCGGCGGGAAGGCTTCATTAGCGAAGTGTGGCCGCCTCAACATGGGGTGGTCAGGGGGTGAGAAGGTAAAAAAAAAAAAAAAGGTATATATATATATATATATATATATATATATATATATATATATATATATATATATATATATATATATATATATATATATATATATATATATATATATATATATATATATATATATATATATGTTGTGTGTGCGCGCGCGAGCAAGTTCGTGCATGTATTTTGCACATATACCTGCATTGAATATTTGTTTAAACATTTTTGATTGACTCTGTTTGTTCTGGAGTTATTCTTCATAGAGAGTTTCTTTCAGGAATTACCGATGTCTTAAACTCTAGAAACCCATGTTATTTATATGTTATCGCATTTTCGCATAAAGTATATTCTCTGTTGAATATTCTTATTGTTTGATTTCTATTTTTTCTTTTATTTATTCCAACAGCACCACAACTATCATACTTTCAGCTAAAACAACTCCTCGCTCAAGCCTTTGCTTGTAATTCCATTTTTAGAGGCTTTCGGTGTTAGGCTAGGCGCGCACTTTCGGTTTTATTCACGAAAATAAAACTAACAGTTTTCAATGTGAATCCGCGCACATGGCGGCAAAGCGGCGCCGCGCGACTTCTGCAAATTAATATGGGTTACACAGACTTTAATTTAGCTGCGTGTCAATTCTCGGTAAGAAATTGTGTCTGACAACAAGTTTATTAATGATATATATATATATATATAATATATATATATATATATATATATATATATATATATATATATATATATATATATATATATATATAATATATATATATATATATATTATATATATATATATTTCGTATAAAAATACGTATTGTGTGCTCTTGTTGAGTTTGAACTTAGTATCAGAATTCTTCCGATCTTTTACCCTGCCTTTGTAAACTATTTCGTCTTTGTATAATTATTAGATTTGTCCTCTTTTTCCTGCTTGAAGAATATCATTCAACTTGTACTAAAGAAAAATAACCCCCCTCTCAACTCTCCAACTATTATTGTCTTGCTTGTCTAACTTCTGTTCTTAATTTAACGTTTTCAAATTTATCTTGAAGAAGAAGATTTGAAAAATTTAATTTTCTATTTAAATCTAAGATTGCCAGAATCTCTTTGTAAGTGATCTTTACCTTTCCTGATTATTGGTCCTGATTATTGGTACCGTTCTTAGGCATTTCGGTGAATTTTTTGGCACTGAACATACAAAAGCTTTCAATAGTGTGTGGCACAGAGCTTTGATTTCTAAATTTCCCTCTTCACAATCTGTCTTCTGATTTTCTTTCCGGTTGCCCCATTGCAAGTTGTAGTCCACCTTTCTTTCTGTATATTTTGTCAGTAGTGGTATATCTTAAGGCTGTGTGCTATCCAGGGTTGGAAAAGCCCACTGCCCGGGTAACCTGGGTAAAACCCACTGGGCTGGGTTTTTGGGAACCAAAAACCCACTTTGCCGTGAAGCGGGTTTTTGCTACTTGATTTAGCTGATATTAAAAACAAAAATAAGTGAATTTCTGTCTCTTGAAGTCTTGACACACAAAGGGAAGGATAAATAAAATGTGCAAACTTTTTTTAAGCAGTTTAATGCTTTAATACTTTAATTACTAAGTTGGGTACCTGAGTTTAAGAATAAAGACTAATTTAGTATCCAACACAATATGAAAATTACAATTCTCCAATCATGTTCATCCTTGGATTTCAACATTCTGTAACATTTAACTGATTTTTCGGCCTTTCATTGCCTAATTTGTTTCTCAATTTGTTATGTATAAGGCCATAAGTTGAGAACAATCTTTCCACACCCGCAGAGCTTGCAGGCAGAGAATGTAAAGTGACAGCTAATTGGCAAAAATCTTTTGAAAATTTTCCATATTTTGTGGCCCTTTTGTGAACCACCTGCCACCATTTTGCAGCACTTATGACATTGGTAAAGTTCTCTGTCAGCATGTAATGTGGGAAAATTTCAGTCTTCAATTTGAAATTTTGAAAACTGAACAGCGTAATCCATATTTCTCTCCTGCAACCATTCCAAAACAGTTTCTTCCTGTTGGGCAGATAGTTTTGAATCTGTAAAACGTAAAATAAAAATTATGGCCTTCAGACATTGTGTATTGTTCTTATCTTCTCTACTTCCAGTTCTTATTAAAGAAAAATTGATGTAGAAAAAATTGCATGTGAACCCAAAACTTATTATGCTATTTGATTTTGATTTGATAGCTTTACCCTTTACCACACAGTAGACTATAAATATAAAAATAAAAAGTAAAAGTTGAAATGTGGGATGGTCAGATTGTGAATGACTTTATAATTCTTTCCTCACCTTCATATTTGGGATGTGTAGCATAAGCTTCTAATTGAAATGGCGTGATCCAGTCATCAAATCTTGCTTGAATGAGAGCTTTGTATGGTTGTAGTATTGAGTCTTCAAGAACCTCAAACCATATTTGGACTGCATCTCCCAATGAGCAAGAATCAGACTGCAGCTGCAATAAGAAATGGCTAAGGGCAGTCCTTGGAGTAACCTCCTTTTCCACAAGTTTTAAATAGTGTGCTGCACAGCCATACACAAGAAGGCCTAAATTGTGCCCTCTTGCGTCCACTTCTTTGAAGTGGGTCTCGAGAAGTTGTCTTGTCAATTTCATTTTGTTTTCGTTGTCCGAAATGTAAGCTACAACTTAAAAACAGAAAGATTGAGTTAATCTACTTGTTCTACTATCAATGCTAAAGATTATCTTTAGCATTACAATTTACATTGTTTATTCATTTAGCAATCTTTAAATTTTTTAAAGGAAACAATTTTTTAGTTATGTATAAAAAACATTTAAAATCAAGTTAATCAACTCACCTTGCATTTGTATTTGTCCTCGAATTGGCCTATTTGCTTTATTGCCAAATCTGTAATGTAGTTGGCAGTTTTCTTCTCAGCTCCAGTATCAATTGACCCAGCAAAAATGGATTTCTTTCCTCCATCACCACTGGTTGGCAGGTGCAAACATGTTGCAATGATTGAATGGTTGTGCACATTGGACCATCCATCTTGGATTATGGTAACGTGTTTTCCTCTGAGAAACTCCACCATACCTAGCGCGCATTCACCAGCAACTTCATCTAAAAGGCCTTCGCTAAGCTGGTGTCTCGAGGGAGGTTGGTAAGTTCCACCCCGCATCATTGTAAATAATTTCTTCATTTTGGGGTCTTCTGCAGCACTAAATGGAATATTACACTAAAAAAAGGCTCGTGCAAACTGCAAATCCAAAGCTGCTTTTAGTTTTGCTGGCGTTGAGATCACAAAACTGTCTATCTTCACTTGCTTGGTTACAATAGTCCCCAGCGTTGATGCAGCACTGGTCCACTTGGACTTGGAGTCGGTGTGGGTGTTTTAATACTAGTTGCTGGATTAACTGATCTTGATTCTACAGGTACAGGTGATTGTGATCTAGATCCATAAGGTGTTGTCGATCTACTTTGGCCCACAGGCACAGCTGGAGCTGGTGAAAATCCAGTTGCCATTTCAACATCACCATCATCACTGCTACCTTCACCTTGGCCAATAAGTTTATATTGATCACACTTCCCAGATGGGCTCTTACTCTTTCAATTTTGTTGCTCACCAGATTACTGCAATGGTTGCATTTTTCTCTTCTTCACAGTCTTTCCATTTTCTAGAGCATTTACACTCTAGAACTCTCCCCAAGCCAGGTCTTTCAACCTCCCACCCCTATTCATGATTTAAGATAGAGAAGCTTTTCCACCTTAAAGTTCTGTTAATTGGATGCTATAATTTAATAATTATTGATTAGAAATTTAGAAACACCTGAAAATATAAGGAATATTCTTAAAACATTTGATTTTTTTAAAAAGGGATAAATAAACATTTTGACATTACTGTAGACACACTCAAGTTGCATGTGTCTACAGTAATTGGAAATGAAATAGAAAGTGTTGTATGGTACAACACTTTTTTTTTTTACCAAAAACCCAGAAAAACCCATCAATTCCCCGGGTTTTTGGCAAAAACCCACCCGGGCTGGGTTTTTTGGGGAAAAACCGGGGTTTTTGCCAACCCTGATGCTATCCCCTCTTTGTTTTTCTGTTTCTCTTTAAAGATCTTTCTGTCACTTACTACTCTACCCACTCTTATGCCGATGACTCCCCGTCATTACTTTTCCATTTTGTGAAAACCTACCCATTGGCAAATAGCTGATGATAGGAGGGTTACCTTATAACAACTGACCTCTCATATTATTTATATTTTAATTGATGCGGAGAAAATATAGTTTTCAATGTCCTAAAAAAACAAAAATCTATTCGACATTGCTTTCAGCACAACTACAGCTTTGAAAACAATAAAGTTCAAGCATTTTGAAGTCTACGATATTCTTGGTATTTCCATTTCTCGTTACTTTACTAAGAAGAATCTCATTCTCTTTCATTAAATACATTTCTAAGATGTAAAGAGTTCTCAAGCACCTTCAGAACTTTTTAATATCTCAGCAGCTTGTTCTTTATACAGGTACCGTTCGAGCTTGTATGGAGTATGCTTCACTTATCAAGGGTGGTTCCACTCGCATTGCTCTCATATCAAGAGTGGAGTCAAGTTTTGGAATTTTTGCTTTGTCGATTCACTCTCTATTACTGAATCATCCCAATCTTTTTCTAACCATCAAACTGCTGCATCATTTTTGCCCATCAGAGCTCTAATGTCTTTCATCATCCGCTGAGTAGAGTTTTTGTGACTTATTTATCTTCACAGTCTTATCCTTTTTTTTACTGCCGCTTTTAAATCTGCAATTAATTCTTTTTCCCTTCAAGACAACGATTAGAAGAGAGTTATATCATCGACTTAAATGAACTACAAATATAAAGAAAAGAAAATGATTCATATAACTCTAAACATCATAAAGTTAAAAACGAATTAAATTTAATATGAGATAAAAACTCTGCAAGTGTTTTTTAAATATCAGTACATGTTAATTTTATATGAAGAGTAAACAGATTCTTAGTAATTGCTTTGCAGAATTTAAAAACTATTTTTAATTTTAATGGGTTTTCCTTTCAAGTATGATTTCGATTTCCTTTTGTCTGTCATTCTTACTCCTGGTAATATATCTTGCAAATATCGGTTTGATCAATTATTTTTCAAATATTTAAGTTTCCTTTACGTAAAATTGAAATCTTTAGTCAATTCTAATTTAACATTTCTTTCGTTGTTCAATTTCTATTTCCCATTTTTGATTGCTTTTAAAGTTTCAGCCCTCAAACAAATAAGCAATATTTATTTTTTTTCCTGTCGTCGGAGAGAGAGAGAGAGAGAGAGAGAG
Organism: Armadillidium nasatum; assembly: GCA_009176605.1. NCBI lineage: Eukaryota > Metazoa > Arthropoda > Malacostraca > Isopoda > Armadillidiidae > Armadillidium > Armadillidium nasatum. Next base: position 65,069 of record SEYY01000478.1, on the reverse strand, counting down.
AGAGAGAGAGAGAGAGAGAGAGAGAGAGAGAGAGAGAGAGAGAGAGAGAGAGAGAGAGAGAGAGAGAGAGAGAGAGAGAGAGAGAGAGAGAGATGGGGGAGAGAGAGAGAGAGAGAGAGAGAGAGAGAGAGAGAGAGAGAGAGAGAGAGAGAGAGAGAGAGAGAGAGAGAGAGAGAGAGAGAGAGAGAGAGAGAGAGAGAGAGAGAGAGAGAGAGAGAGAGAGAGAGAGAGAGAGAGAGAGAGAGAGAGAGAGAGAGAGAGAGAGAGAGAGAGAGAGAGAGAGAGAGAGAGAGAGAGAGAGAGAGAGAGAGAGAGAGAGAGAGAGAGAGAGAGAGAGAGAGAGAGAGAGAGAGAGAGAGAGAGAGAGAGAGAGAGAGAGAGAGAGAGAGAGAGAGAGAGAAGAGAGAGAGAGAGAGAGAGAGAGAGAGAGAGAGAGAGAGAGAGAGAGAGAGAGAGAGAGAGAGAGAGAGAGAGTTATACTGGTCAGAAATATGTTTTTCTTAGTCTCCCTTGAAGTGATTGCTCCGTTCTCTGATCCTTCTTGTAGTCGCTTCATTTACTTTCTCTTTCATTTGACCTTTCTTTATGACTTCTCTCTTTGGCTCATTCCTGTTTATTTCGACTCTTCTCTCCTTATTATATTCACTTTTGTCTTATTATTTTAAAGCAGTCTTCCCATATCCCTGAAAATTCCATCCAGTGTTACAATATATATATATATATATATATATATATATATATATATATATATATATATATATATATATATATATATATATATATATATATATTATATATATATATATAAGCTAAATAAAGAAAACAATATATTTGGCCCTCGCCTTATTTTTCGCAGTTAAATATGAAAGCTCTAACTTAGTGCCAAGTTGGACGTCAGTGTGACACGTTCTGTGTGCTCTGATACCCAACTATATATATATATATATATATATATATATATATATATATATATATATATATATATATATATATATATATATATATATATATATATATATATATATATATATATATATATATATTTTAGGTGAATTTAAAAGTGATTAGAAGAGTGTAAAGTAAAGTTTGAATTCCTTGTGTTGAATATTTTTAGTTCTTTGAATACACACTATTTGTATGTTGTAATTTTTCAAAATTAATTTTGATTCTGTGAAATACTGTGAGACTAAAATTCCTTAAAACATAAATACATTTTTTTTGGAATAGCTTTATTTAAAAAAAATATATTCAGTCATGCCTTGTGGTTGCTTTGGGAAACATAAGAAGAAGCTTAAAGAAGAATCCTTTCAGACGACCCATCCTGATCAAACAAAGGCTGATCAGTCTACTACAAAGATCGATAATGACGCCACTAAAAATGCCAAAAAGAATGATGTGGCTACTTCTCTTCCCGAAGGTGAATGCGCCCTTTCAGGTTACCGACCGGCTAATTCAAGGCCTCCTTCTTATGTGGACTCGCCTTTGACAAACAGCCATACGCACACTCCCTCCACTCTTCCTGTTGCAACATCTTCAAATTCGTCACAAGCGACTTCCACGTCTTCTTCTCCGACTCTGTCACGCGCGGGTGCATCAAGCAGAGCCGAACTTGCCGAAAGAAGACGAGAATTTTTTAGAGATTTCCTTCCAAAAGATGAAAATGGTCTTCGCTACGACGACGGTTTATCTTCAACATTGCCCACTGTGGCTCGTGCAAAACAGTTCGGCCAAGTGCGTCCTATGCGTCCCATTTCTCAGCCGGCATCACCCAGTAGAACCTTGATACCAGAGCCACCTCCGCCAGGGCCACACCTTTTACGTCCTTCTTCGGCACGTCGTAGTCCAACTAAAATAGATTCAATTCATACAACAGAGACTGCAGGATTTGCTTCTGAAGAATTCCTTCGTGAACTTAAAACTGCTTCCGACGAAATTTCACGACGATGGGCACTATCAGAATTCGAATTCGATGACGAAATCGCAGTAAACCATTATAATAATTCAAAAAATATTTCAAATTTAGAGGAGCAACATATTCACTGTGTAACTAATAATAATAATAATAATAATAATAATAATAATAATAATAATAATAATAATAATAATAATAATGATATAACTATTAGCGCTGTATCAGAGTTCCAACATCCTGAGCATTCAAGTGACCATCCTGTATCACATGGTGTAGATATACTTATATCACTTGATGAGACTTCGGAAGAGCCACCTTTAAGTACTGTATCTCAACATTTTTCTCACGAGACAGAAGTGTACAGAACATCAAGTGAAGGAGTAGCTGAAAGTCATAAAGATTATTCCTACGGTGCCACAGTTGCATCTTCAAATGAAAGATTGTCTGTTGATTCTGACAGCGATTTCGACGATGATTTAAAAAGAAAAGATTTAGATTTTTACGGAGGATCTATTTTGGTGCCGAACGAATCGATATCAACTCGGGTTGACTATCCAGATGAGTTTTCAGAAACGGATTTTATTGTCCAGGATACTAGTCTCAGCGAGAAAGATATATCTCCGAAAGAGGAAGAAAAACTTAGTCCTATCATCGAATTTGGATCTTCTGCTTCTTCTTCGTCGTCACCGTCAGAACATGGTGAAGATGCTCCTCTGGTAGTCGAAGTTACAACAGATTCACAGTCAAATAAAATTATTGTAGAAGAGGATTAGCCTGAATACAGTGCTGTTGTCGAATGTTTAAGATCTTAATATAACAGTTTGCACTTATTATATGTATTAATATTTTATCTTATTTTTTCATAAATGTAAACGTGTTTAACATGAATATATGTTGTATTAATATTTAATAGGGTTATTTTGAAAACATCCTTTTCAGTGTTCTAATGCATTTTAATTATTAATTACAGTATATTTCTTGATTTAAAAAAAGCAATTGAATGTATTATATTATATATATATATATATATATATATATATATATATATATATATATATATATATATATATATATATATATATATATATATATATATATATATATATATATATATATATATATATATATATATATATATATATATATATATATATATATATATATGCGTAATTCCAATGTGTTGGATGTCTTACGTAATATCATTTATATAAGCTTGAAATGGTTCTATGATAATATCCAATTATAATATATATATATATATATATATATATATATATATATATATATATATATATATATATATATATATATATATATATATATATATATATATATATATATATATATATATATATATATATATGAGTTAAAATGCATTTTATTATTTGGTTGGATTGAATGAAAACTATATGTATATTTTAAGTTTTTACATGGTTTTGTAATTCATTTTTTTAAATAAGGCTCGAGAGACAATTTCAACAGGGTAGCCAATAAGTTACAAAGTGGTTTATTCATAATAATATCTTATTACTTAATTTTGTTATATATATATATATATATATATATATATATATATATATATATATATATATATATATATATATATATATATATATATATATATATATATATATATTTTGAAAAAAACTTTATAGGGTAATGCTAAAATCTATTGGTTTTAATACTGTATCAGTTAAGAATGTATTAAAGAGGCTTAGAAGTGGTTTGAAATGCACTGCTGTAAAGCCGAAAGCATTAATATATATTGAGAATGTCCACAAATTCTTTTCAGTATTCTCCCACACATTAAATATTTTCCTCTGCCCAATATAATAGGTATCTCACGAATCGTGTTAAGTCATTTTGTTGAAAAAGCAATTGATATTGAAATGACGAACATAAGAATTTTAAGTTAGAATAATTGAATGTCGTGGTATAAAAAAAAATAGGGAGAGAAAGAATGTTTCTTTTTCTTTTTGAAGATGTGAACCAAAATTTACCTTAATATTCAAGTAAACTTTGTGTGTGAACGTTTTCGTTTATATATGGTTAATTTCCCAAATATCCCTCAAGCTGCGTACACACTGAACCATCAGCAGGAAACTTATATTTGCTTTTTGGTACCTGATATTCGAGCATTTTTCGAAAAATTCCAACTTTAAGAATCATTTTGTCTATTTTGAAATAACGAAATCGGAAGAATATTAAAGTTTTTTGTTTCTTTTTCAAGACATTTATTTCTAGTAAAAAAATGTCCATAGCAAGTTTGGCAGAGTGTTGTTGCTGTTGTGAATAGTGACTGAGGACTTGCTTAACTCAGCTGGGACAATTTAAAAAAAAAAAAACGAAACTGTTTCAAAATAATTACTGATCCAGAGCTACTGATTTTTTCATAGAACATAGGTTTTTTCTTTGTCAGTAAAACAAAATCAATTTTTTATTTTCCTTATTTCTATAACATTTGCCTCCGAAGATTTGCCGATTTCTCCCCAAGCGTCTTCGTTTGCACTTCTGCATTTATATTTTTATCTGTTGGTATCGATAGACATTCTTATTTTCTGTACTCTTCAATTAATTTAACAGTTCTTTATATTTTCGACTTCACTTTTTGAGACATTTTCAGGAAATGTTTTCAGGCCCCAAAGTGTGTTGACATTGAACTACAAAATGTATATACTAAAGGAACATTCATCCCTTACTCCTGTTATGCTTGATTGCCGTGTTTCTTTTTCTTTAATGTTTACCACTTCAAACAAACAGGGAACGAACGGCAATTTTTTCGCTGATGATAGAAATTTTTTCAAAAATTCAGAA
>SEYY01000478.1:30343-57843 GCA_009176605.1 Armadillidium nasatum | reverse complement strand
AATAATAAATAAATAAGTAATATAAATATATATATATATATATATATATATATATATATATAATATATATATATATATATATATATATATATATATATATATATATATATATATATATATATATATATATATATATATATATATATATATATATATATATATATATATATATATATATATATATATATATATATATATATATATATATATATATATATATATATATATATATATATATATATATATATATATATATATTAGTGATGGATCGGATGTCATTTTTCTCATTTGCTGTTGCGGATAGAATTTTCTTTAGGTGTGAATGCTGATGTTAAATTTTCGGAAATGCGGATGCGGATGTTGAATTTTCGAAAGTGCAAATGCATATACGGATGTGAATTTTGATGACGCGAATGGGTATGTCATATATATATATATATATATATATATATATATATATATATATATATATATATATATATATATATATAATATATATATATATATATATATATATATATATATATATATATATATATATATATATATATAAATAAAAAGGCTATACTATTTTGGGAAGATGGACTTCATTATTGAGGTGAATTCAGAAGGGAGAGTTGACATTTTTGATCCCATTTTTGTCGATTATTGTTTTTTTGAAATAAAATTTTAAATTTTCACAACAGAAAGATCAAACTTGGTACATAAGTATAATTGGGGACGGTACAGATTTTTGCATCCTTGTAAAACTTCAAATGGCTTCAGCTCAAAATTTGGTCAATAACATTTTTTAATTTTGTTCAGGTAAGGTAGTTGAATGATGTAGAAACATTTTCTTCTAAGGGTTGTTTTTGATTGAAACAATCCTTCATGGTGTTTTCATATTTTGAAATTTTTTTAAAAATTTCTAACCCCAACTTCAAATGACAAAAATTCAAAATTTGCTCAACAGTTTTTCTTCATTTTTTTTAAAAGAAAATGTGGTAGAATGATATAGATACATTTTCATCTACGGGTTGTTTATGATTGAATCAGTCTTTCATGGTGTTTTCATGATTTTTAGGGATTTTTTTCCCCTTGAAATATGTGGAAAAAACCATGAAAATATATATTATTATATATATATATATATATATATATATATATATATATATATATATATATATATATATATATATATATATATATATATATATATATATATATATATATATATATATATATATATATATATATATATATATATATATATATGAAAATGTGTCTATATGATCCTCCGAACTTTTCTGAAAAAAAAAAAAAAAAAAAAGTCATGCAAATTTTGAACTAGGGTTATTTGAAGGGAGATTTTTTTCTAGAAAATTTTTTCAACTTAACTTCAAATGACGCCAGTTCAAAATTTGCTCAACAACTTTTTTTTAATTTATTTATTAAGAAAAGATAGAAGGATCATATAGACACATTTTTGTCCAATGATTATTTTGGATTCAAACAATCCTTCATGAATTTTTCATGTTTTTTTTTGTGGATTTTTCCCCAAATTTTTTTGAAAAAAAAAAATTCCTAAAAATTATGAAAACACCATGAAGGATTGCTTCAATCAAAAAGAACCCTTAGATGAAAATGTATCTAAATCATTCTCCTAAGTTTTCTGAAAAAAAATGAAGAAAAATTCTTGAGCAAATTTTGAATTTTTGTCATTTGAAGTTGGGGTGAGAAATTTATAAAAAAATTTCAAAGCATGAAAACACCATGAAGGATTGTTTCAATCAAAAACAACCCTTAGAGGAATATGTTTCTACATCATTCAACTACCTTTCCTGAAAAAATTAAAAAAGTTATTGAGCAAATTTTTAGCTGTGGCCATTTGAAGTTTTAGTGGATGATCTCCCAAACCATACCCCTACAGAAATTTTATTTGAATGCAAAAATCAGTATCATCCCCAATTATACTTAAATACCAAGTTTGATCATTCTGTTGTGAAAATTAAAAATTTTATTTCACAAGACAATAATCGACAAAATGTCTCATCGAAAATGACTGCTAACTCTTTCTGAAAAGGAGAATAGAAGAAGCTTGATCATTTAAAGATGGGCAATGAGTTTTTATATATAATACTTCAAAATCCTACGATAAAGTAGGGAAAATGCATGTTGAAGAACAGATAAATTTATTGATGAAAAAGGGTGGGTATGTCCATGGTCTTTTATGGCAAAGGGTAGAGGAGAACAAAGAGGATGTCTGTTCTAAAGGAAACTCCTCTATGTTTATCAATCCTTTCTTTCAATTGTAGATCAGTTTGGCCTACATATGCCGCATTACAGCTGGTACACTTAAATGAAAAAATTAATGAGGATCTGAGAAGAATTGGGTGAAATTCTTTGTGTCTCAAAAAGCTATAAATTGAGAGGGGAATGTAGCTTCAATTATGGTAAGAATATTTCTATTAAAGTTAAAATGTAAGTGATCCTAAACACAGAAGTTTTAAGTATATTTTTTGTTTGGGTACAGTAGGAAAATGAAGAGTGGGTTTTAAGATATTAGTGAGACACTCTTTAATTAATACTTTTCCTACTTAGAACTTTGGGAATAAATTAAGAGTATTTTCCTAAATTCCATCTCTTTGGAATATATATATATATATATATATATATATATATATATATATATATATATATATATATATATATATATATATATATATATATATATATATATATATATATATATATATATATATATATATATATATATATATATATATATATATATATATATATATATATATATATATATATATATATATATATATATATATATATATATATATATATATATATATATATATATATATATATTAGTGATGGATCGCATGTCATTTTTTTTGCGGATGCGAATTTTTTGAATGCGGATGTTGAATTTTCGAAATACGGATGCGGATGTTAATTTCGATGAGGATGCTCCGCGGATGCGGATGCCATCGCATATATATATAATATATATATATATATATATATATATATATATATATATATATATATATATATATATATATATATATATATATATATATATATATATATATATATATATATATAGTAGGGATGGAGGGATACCAAAATTTTAAATGATACCAGTAATTTTGAACCACCCAATACCGAGTACCAATACAATACATCTAGAATTTACATATACTAATTTAGTTTTACCGAATTCAAGATGGTTGAAACAAGATTGGAAATATTCATTGAATATAAAATTTAGGTAGAAAAAGAGAGACCCCTCTGAACCCTCCCAACTTCCGTCCCGTTTCTACAACCTCTTCTTTCTAAAGTTTTCGGACCTATACTTTTTTAATATGAAGAACGTCCCTCCCAGCGGCAGTTAATTGACGGTAGAATGGTGGCCTTGGAGCAACTAACCTCTGATCTTTCTCGTATTTCAAATTAGGGCAAACAGAACATGGTCGTTTTCAATGCCTCAAAAACTCAGTTCTTCCTCCTATCTACTTGACACAAACTTCCACACAACTGTGACATCTTGTATGGAGTACGCCTCACACTCCTGGGTGGTTCCACTCATATAGTTCTCCTGAAAAAATTGGAGTCTAGTTCTTTTCTTGTCAACTCTTCCGACTTAATAATTCTCTGCAGTTTCTTTCTGCTTTCTAATTGTTGCATCACTCTGCCTATACTATTTTATTACAACGAACCCTGCTCTCTTGAACTCTCTTCGCATACCTCCTCCATTTTGCGTATACTGTCTTTATTACAATGGACCCTGCTTTCCTGAACTCTTTTCGCATACCTCCTCCACTTAGAAAGGTACGTGTTACACGCTTTTCTACCCAGTCTCATCCTATTTCTGCCCAGCTCTCTGACTCTAGATTTAACTGCTATGCTCCACTTTGCATATTCTCAACTAGTAAAATCTGGAACAGCATCCCTTTATCTGTGTTCTGAACTTCTTTTAACCTGCAGACTTTCAACCGCCATGTATATAGGTATGTCGGCCTGTACTTTATCAGGTTTCCGGTATTTCCCAAACTTATGAAAATTGGTAGAGCTTTGGCCTTTTTCCACCAGAGGATATATATATATATATATATATATATATATATATATATATATATATATATAATATATATATATATATATATATATAATATATATATATATATATGCAGACTGTATATATAGTACCAGAACATTAAATGAAATGAAAATATTATATAATTTATATATATATATATATATATATATATATATATATATATATATATATATATATATATATATATATATATATATATATATATATATATATATATATATATATATATATATATATATATATATATATATATATATATATATATATATATATATATATATATATATATATATATATATATATATATATATATATATATATATATATGGTAATCCCTCCAGTAGTACTCAAATCTTATGCATTTAAAAGTGAACCCTCCTTTAGGAAACTTTCGTATCTGCCTTTTCAGTTCTATCGTCCCGTACAATAAACAATTAACATTCAATCATTCAGCTTTTGCCAAAAAAAAAAGACAATTCACGACCCCCTAACTATCTTCATATTGATTTAAACTCTGTTCTTTCTAAACCTTTTGATTCTATCTTAAACAATAAGATTGTAAAAATGTCAGTTCTAATCTTACTTTTTCCAATTTATTCAACAGAAAGGCTTCTCATCTTTTTGTTTTATTATTATTAATTTTTTTCTATTCTTTTTGCTGATCTTAAAAAAATGTCTTAGAACTGTGGAACATTTTCACCATCATCCCCTTTATTTTATTTGGCATTCTATTCAAAAGAATCATCTTGTACAGGATTCAAATTCGAAAATGTTGGACTGAATGAGAGTTAGATATCTATTCTTTGGAATCCATATTTATTTGATAACAAGTTCCAAAGTTGAATGAAAATTTTTATTCGGAAAATACTTCAGTATTTAAGTAGTTTTTTTTTCTTTGGTTGCACTCTTTATTATTTATTTCTAAATAATAATTTTCATTTATTTATTTACTGATATGTAACTTTTATGCAAAATACATTTTTTTAAATTTTTAGTTTTGTATTTTTATTTTATATTCTTCATTGTGCTTTAAGGCTTGATAATGGGTGCTAATTTTAAATCATTTGAAACTAGTCGACAATAAATAGAAATGTTTACATTTCTCTTAGTTCTTTTAGCTATTATTAAATTCCGCCTCAAGAATAGAGATTCTTTCACATATATATATATATATATATATATATATATATATATATATATATATATATATATATATATATATATATATATATATATATATATATATATATATATATATATATAATATATATTAAAGAATATTCAAACTTTGTGCACTTTTGACTAAGGGTGAATATTGAGTATGATTTGGAAGCAAAAATTTATCAATATGATTTTTATAGTATGTTATCTGGATGAATTACAATTAAAAGCAAAAGTTGCCTTTTTCTTTACTGTGGAGGTTGTAAAATGAAAATGTGAGAAATTCTTAAGTGACATTTTTACGAAAATGAAACCAAATCAAAATTCAGTAATAAATAATCCTGTAATATTTAAAAAATTGCTATTTTAATGTTGAAGACTTGAAGTAGAAAAACATTTTTAGGAATTAATTCCTAAGTTTTATTTGAGAGAGAATAATACCTTAAACATTTTCTTTCTCACACTTTAACAGAACTTTTCACTCTCCACATTATTTTTATTAAGTATCTTTAATTTGCCAATTTGAAAATATTGTATTAATATGTATTTTTTGATATATATATATATATATATATATATATATATATATAATATATATATATATATATATATATATATATATATATATATATATATATATATATATATATATATATATATATATATATATATATATATATATATATATATAGAAGTTGTTTGTTTTTGAAGAAAAGTTTGAAGATACATCTCTGTTTAGGTTGAAAGTATTATTTTATCAAACCTTAATACAAATATTTCATCACAAAATAATATAATTTAAAAATTATTAAAAAATAAAAAAAAAAAAAAAAAAAAAAAAAAAAAAAAAAAAAAAAAAAAAAAAAATGTTTTTTTTTTTTTTTTTTTTTAAATAATTGGTTTTTTATTTTTATTTTTTTTAAAAAAAAAATAATTATATATATATATATATATATATATATATATATATATATATATATATATATATATATATATATATATATATATATATATATATATATATATATATATATATATATATATATATATATATATATATATATATATATATATATATATATATATATATATATATATATATATATATATATATATATATATATATATATATATATATATATATATATATATATATATATATATATATATATATATATATATATATATATATATATATATATATATATATATATATATATAGTTGTTCCTTTTCCTCCGTGATTGGAATTCGCATTTGAAGTTCTTTTGTGAGAAGTGAGCATCGCTCTCGATTTCTTTTCAATGTCGTCATTCGTGGCAAAACAACATCCTTTCAAATTGGTTTTCATTTTGAAGAAAAGGAAAAAAGTAACAGTGGCCAAATGAGGTGAACAAATAGTGTGAAGAATATTGGCCATTTTGTTAAAGGTCAAAAAGCTGTCGAGTGCGCTTGAGTGTGGTCATGATAAAGCAGCTAATATATGTTATGCTAAAGTTGGCTTTTATTATTTCACAACCTTACGCAGTACTTCCAAAACATCACAGCAGAACTTGCAAAACGATGATTTGGCTTACTTGAAGAAATTATTTTTGCTCAATTTCCTTAGCGTTCTACCCTTGCTTGCTTTTATTTTTTTTAATAAAAACATAAAACCCATACCGAAGTCTCATCACCAGCTATTACCCAGAGCAAAAATATTCCTTTTGCATCCTGTTGACTAATTTTAGTACACTCATCAATATGTTGCATTTTGCTTTCCTTTCAAGAACCCTGGAACAAATTTTGCCTTAAAGCTGTGCGTGCCCATTTTTCAAATCAGAATTTTCACAAATGCCATAAGTAATGTAACTTTGATCATCCTGAAGCAGCTGGAAAATTTCTGCCACGTTTTCAGATGTCCTGTTTGAGGGCCTCCCTGATCGGTCTTTCCTTCTTAGCTGATGTTCAACCCGTCAACCAAAACACTTTTCTCCTACGAAAAGATTTATCACCAAACTCATGCAGAATCATTTCCATGAAATATTATTACATTTTTCCTGAGTTTTGCACAAGAGTTTTGCACACTCGCATTTCTGTGTACTGAATCATCTCGAAAATCACGGGTAATACCACGTCAAGAGAAGCAAATTCGGCTTGACAGCACCAGTCTCAATTCTTATGGGTTTCACATATATATATATATATATATATATATATATATATATATATATATATATATATATATATATATATATATATATATATATATATATATATATATATATATATATATATATATATATATATATATATATATATATATATATATATATATATATATATATATATAAGTCGTGAAGCTAATGTTTATTTATTTTTCAATAGACGTAGTTGTGGCTATTTTTAAAAATAAATTGCCCGCCCCTGTTAAAAGTGTGTTATGTGTGTCCAGTGCTTCATTTTTAGTTTATCGAAGGTTAACTGCTAAATTTTCTTTTGCTTTTTAAATATTTGTTGCCAAATGCATATTAATTAAACTGTATATATATACTTGTCAGTTGCCTCGCTTGCTTAGAATAGAGTTTGTCACGTTTTTGTTGATAATTAATTGGTTTTCATTTAAAAACATCATAGGATTTTAGATCAAGACATTCAGTTTTTCTTTGAGTTTATTAACTGTCGGCTTAATAGGCCTGACTCGTCTTCCCGAGACATGAATTAATTAATACAATACCGTTCAAAATATTTATCACTTCTTTTTCTTATTCCACGAGTCAGATTTCAAGTCTAAAGTTATTTTTTTACAAGGGTAAGATTATTTTCTAAGAACAACTCAAAATTTTCCTTGTTTAGCAAATATTTTAAAAATAATATTTCGTAATATATAAAACTAAAATATTAAAAAATAATTAAATAAAATCTTAATTGAAATTAGGTTGCTCATAATCTGATCAATCAAGGCTTTGTTTTTGACTCTGTAAAAAAAAAAAATATGATAAAATTTTTATGAAAATGTTTAAGAATGTTTTTAGCGATTTTTCTTTCCTTTCTTAATATTTCTTATGAATTCTTTCACGTTTTTCTACTGTATTGCACATTCAAATCATGTTATATTTTTACATATGGAAGATTTCTTTAATATCTCTTGAAAATATCGTATCAATTCTTTGAAAGTCTTCATTGTTTAATATGGGTATACTTTTTTGTACTCTTAAATCATTTTCTTAACTCACATTGTATCTTCTGAATCTTAAAATTTTTTCATTTCACTTAAAATTGGTTTAAAACTTTTATACTACACAGTTTCCTTAAAAATTGCTTGTAGTAAATGTTAATAACACAATTTGAGTAATAGGTTTAGAAATTAGTTACCTGTCACTCATTAAGTAGAAATACTGACTTACCAAGGTGAAGAATTGTATAAACCAACCATTTAGAGGCTGTCGAGGTCGATTTTACTATCATATGAATAAATCACATATCTATTTATATAAGGTTTGAGTGCACTTTTCCCTTAGCAATGATCGAACCCAATATTTAAAACAAAAGTTTTCAAAATTATTAAAAATCTGCCTTTACATTTTGATTTAGTTGAACATAATTTTAAGTGTGTGAGGTGTCAGTGTCGTAAAATGAGTACATTTCCAACATTCCCTTTTAATTGATTTTCTATAGAAATGATATTAGAAAGTAATAGCTACCTTCTTAGTAAATCATATTTCTCTTAAGTAAGAATATATATATATATATATATATATATATATATATATATATATATATATATATATATATATATATATATATATATATATATATATATATATATATATATATATATATATATATTACCTCTTATGAAAAGAAGTGAGACCCATGCAAAACCCACCATTGTATGAGAAATTTAAATTAGAATTCATGTTGGGCGCTTGAAAGTATATGAATGGAAGGAAGTAGAGAAAATACAAAGATGAATAACAGGATATATATATATATATATATATATATATATATATATATATATATATATATATATATATATATATATATATATATATATATATATATATATATATATATATATATATATACTACTAGTTTCTGAAATGAAGTATATTGATAAACTCAATGGTTGACTATTCTCGATTTTCACATTACAGATGCATTGTAAAATGACTGTTTGAAAGCAATGAGAGCTTCTGTAGATCAATGTCCTGTAGTGACCTAAATTGCTAAGAATGACTTCATCATTCAATTCAATTATATTGCATTTCATTATCAAGTATACAATATAAAATTTTTCTTTTAGTTTTCATTTCGTTAGCGTGCTATTACTCATTTTAATTCTTTGTGTAACTTAAATCCTTTTAATGATGTCATATATATATATATTATATATATATATATATATATATATATATATATATATATATATATATATATATATATATATATATATATATATTATATATATATATATATATATATATATATAATAATAAAAAAAAAAAAAAAAAAAAAAAAAAGCAATATTAATTATAATAATAATAATTATATGGCTAATATATAAAATTAGATATGTTGGATTATAAAAGGAATTGATACATCTCCACACTGAAGTTTACATATTTAGAATTTAAATATATAGAAAATAGAGCTTGGTGTTGAGTTTTTAACATTTTGTATCAAAACGCTACAAAAGTTCCTGGAACAGAAGATACTAAAAGCAATGGACTCACCCTCCTGCCAACGAGGTATCATCTTCGGAGACTGAATGGTCAAAGAAATCCTTCTTAAGTAAAGCAATGGAAAAAGAGCTTGGGATTATAAAACTTTGATCATCACGTTCGTTTTGGGATGAGATTGAAAGTATATATATATATATATATATATATATATATATATATATATATATATATATATATATATATATATATATATATATATATATATATATATATATATATATATATATATATATATATATATATATATATATATATATATATATATATATATATATATATATATATATATATATATATATATATATATATATATATATATATATATATATATATATATATATATATATATATATATATATATATATATATATATATATATATATATATATATATATATATATATATATGTATAATGACAGTAAAATTGTCCAGACTCCAGACCATTACGCTTAATATTGTATATTAAGTTGTCACCTTGAAATACATACAGTAAAATTTAAAGGCATTTTAATTACGTCATGTGTGTGACTAGTCACGTCACTTAATATAATTTGATATTGAAATTTTTCTCCAATGTTTTTTAATTGAAATGTTGTCCTTGCAAGACGCTAATAATATTACTGTCGCATTTAAAATGAATGAGTAATAACATTCCAACGGAATGTGTTTAAAAAACTTTGTCGTTATCAAGCAGTTTTGCAATCTTGGTCTTTGAATGATAGCGGTAAAGTGCCACAAATGTCCATGTTTTGCTTATATATATATATATATATATATATATATATATATATATATATATATATATATATATATATATATATATATATATATATATATATATATATATATATATATATATATATATATATATATATATATATATATATATATATATATATATATATATATATATATATATATATATATATATATATATATATATATATATATATATATATATATATATATATATATATATATATATATATATATATATATATATATATAAGAGTAGATTTTATTTCCATTAAGTTGCTTAAATGATTAAAAAAAAATTATGACTTGCATTTTATCGATTATGAAGAAGAGTTTAAAGTATGTGACATCATGTATTTTTTAAGATCCATCGTTTATTTACTTTAAGAAATCAAATAATACATTTTGTTTTCCGTATTTGCAGTTCTCAATTGTAAATATTCTTATCTTGATTTCTCATAGATTTCGAGACAATATTTAGAGAAACTGTTTCCAGAAACATAATGCACGAATTTACATTTTCTTTTCTGGCAAAGAGAATGCATGAATGTTTTTCCAAGTATTATTTTTTATATTAAATTTACAATTAAGATGTTTATCCGAAAGTCATACATGAGTTTGGGGCTGCTGAATTGGAAATTTAAATGAGGAATAAATGTAGTCATATTTTCATTGCCCGGGACTTACTAGTATTCCAGTAATTTTATGTAAATTCTACTTAAATTTTTTTTTTATATATTGGAGAATTTTAGATGAAGTGGATAATTTTATTTATTTACAGTGTTTATAATTATTTTTCCATTTATGTATTTTATTATTATTCTTTTTTTAAATAAAATTCTTATAATATTATTTATATATATATATATTTATATATATATATATATATATATATATATATATATATATATATATATATATATATATATATATATATATATTATATATATATATATATATATATATATATATATATATATATATATATATATATATATATATATATATATTAGTGCCTTATGTTTGCAATGCTATATTTTGTTTTATTGGGAGTGCTGTTATTATATTAGTCTATGAAGCTAATTTTTATTACTATTTGTAGAAATATATTTTTGAAGTTACTGAAGATTTGTCATTTCAATCCCGAACTGACTCGTCAGACAACCTGATTTTTATCAATATTATTACTTTGAATTTGAATTGTTTTTTTGTTAAACATTAAGACTTAACCTGAAATAAAGATATATATATATATATATATATATATATATATATATATATATATATATATATATATATATATATATATATATATATATATATATATATATATATATATATATATATATATATATATATATATATATATATATATATATATATATATATATATATATATATATATATATAAAAGTGTTGTGACAGGATCAGGCTCCTGCATTATTTCCGACCTTTTCAAAAAGTTTCGATTTCATTTTGAAAATTCAGCCTTCGACCAACCGGCAATTTAAATAAAAATTAATTAAAGAATTGAATATTTTCCCAAAAAATTTTAGTTACACAATATATTTAATTTTTTTATTTGAAGAATATTTAGTTTTAATTTCCTGTATAACTTGTAAATAATGGTGCACTATGCATATATAACAGGCTTGTAATAATTGTGACATTATTATTTTTCTAGTCGATTCTTTAAGAAATATTATACATTTGATATTTAAAGTGCATTTGATATTGAAATTTATGCATTTTTCTTCTTTCAAAAACTAGTTTGCAGTAATAAATTTTGTTTGTATAATTATGTTAGAGATTTTTTTCTTTAAAATGATGTTAAAATGATACTATGCATAAGTATCAGGGTTGGCTTGATTTAAATCAATTGATTTAAATCATGAATAAAATTATCTGATTTAAATCATGATCTAAATCTGCTGATTTTTTAATTAAAAATCATGATTTAAATCATAAACAGCTATTTTTAAAATATTTTACTTAATAAAAATAAAAAGTAAATATTTCAGTTTCAAGTTAACATTCTATATAAAATATAAAAATAAAAAAAAAAAAAAAAAAAAAAAAAAAAAAAAAAAAAAAAAAAAAATATATATATATATATATATATATATATATATATATATATATATATATATATATATATATATATAATATATATATATATATATATATATATATATATATATATATATATATATATATATATATATATATATATATATAAAAGAATAATTTCTAAAAGCATGAGGTAAAACTTTTTAAAAAAATCAAGATCCGAAAAAAAAAAAATCCTTATGTTTTAGCTACATTTTCATTAAAATATTTCAATAAAAACACAAATTTTCTTGCTTTTTTCTACTCCCATTTTTTCCTTAAATCAGAGTGAACAAACTCAAATGTACTAAAAACTCGTTCAACTGAAGCAGAGGAAGCAACTGCACGTAAAAATTGTTTTAATTCTTTCAGCTGCTTTTCAATTTCTGGCTCATCTTTTTGTGAAGCCACCACTGAATGCCGCTTACATTTGTTGTTGTTTCATCATAAAACATTGTCTTTAAGGGCTTTAGAGCGGACACTAAATATTATTACTAATGGCAGAAATCCATTGTTGCCATACATTCCACTGATGATTTCCAGAGCCAGGTTCTTTTCATCGGCTGTTAACTTGTACTTTTGTTTGGTGTATCCAATATATAGGATATAAAGTGTTTTATTTTAATTAGATCTGTTGTCTTTATTAAACTTTCATATAGTCTTCTTTTCTTCCAGCCATTTTCAAACGAATATCATTGATAAGTGCACTAGGCTACTTCCACCCAGTTAAACAACCGTTAGTAAAATAAGCTGCCAGCTTTTTATAATATGGGAAGGAAACAAGTTGGTGCAGGAAATTTCTTGTTAGAGACGTTCTGACAGACATTATTTTGTAAATTTTCACATAATTTTTTAATTTTTGAGTCAAGAAATTAAATGAATATAGCACAGCTTAGTTTGAAAATGAAAAATTTTAGTTGAGAGAATGGAAATTGTTAAATTTGTCAATTAAAATAAAAAAAAAAATTTAAATTTTTTTTTAAATCAATGATTTTTGATTTTTATTAAATAAAAAATCAAATTTTGCCCAACCCTATATATATATATATATATATATATATATATATATATATATATATATATATATATATATATATATATATATATATATATATATATATATATATATATATATATATATATATATATATATATATATATATATATATATATATATATATTATATATATATATATATATATATATATATATATATATATATATATATATATATATATATATATATATATATATATATATATATATATATATATATATATATATATATATATATATATATATATATATATATATATATATATATATATATATATATATATATATATATATATATATATATATATATATATTACTAATTCTACAGTTTTTATGAAATTTCGAAGTAAATAAAATATGAACCTCAAAAGACTGATTTATAGCTTTTTCTCTAACCTCAACCTGTTGGCATCTGATGCCGATTTGAATAGTCGATTTGAGAGGCAAAACATGGAAATAAACCTTCAGCTTTAATACTATATACGAAGTGGAAGTTTTAGGTAAATGCCCCCTTTAAATAATATACCAAAATAACAAAATATCTTTGTAGATATTTTTCAAATCTGGCAGAGAGTCGATAATTATGTCCAGTAGTAAATGTTTGAATTTATCGAAAAATACTTCAAATAAAAGATGTGTATCTCACCTAATTCTCTCCACCTTGAAAATTTCATTAAAATTGGATGGATTTTTATTTTTTGTTTTATACTGTTCGCTACTACTCACGGGAAGAGCCCCTTTTCAAGGAGGGGCATGTACAAAAAGAAAACCCACCCAAACTCGAACCTAACTCATCCCTCAGGTGAGTACAGACGGAAGCCTTGAAAAGAAAGAAAAAAGAAAGAGAGAGAGAGAAATTAAATGCAGAAGGAAAAATAGAAGATGGTAGAGAGTTCCACAGAACAAAGGTGGCCGGAAAGGAGGAGGCAGGCCTGGGGGCATCCACACAAAATTCTTGCGATAGCTGGACAACCCTTGTACAACGAGGACGAGCCAATGGTTGAGGAATGCGAGAGACCAATTCCCTCGAGCACATGTGATTGTAGTACCTATAAAGAAGAGATAGTGCGCCAACATAACGTCGCAAAGATAGAGGATCAAGAGAGCTTGAAAGTATGGGACAGTTTATTTATCTTTTAGTCTCGATCCTATTCAGAAGAGTGGAGGAGCCGGAGCCCCCCAAATGTGAGAGCAGTACTACATTCAAGGGTGAATAAGACCCTTATATAATTGGAGTAACTACTCAGAAGAAAAAATTTTCGCAACCTGAATAGTATTCCCAGCTTCTTAGACGCTGCCTTAGCATCCTATGTGATATGTGGTTTCCAAGACAAGTTATTGTTCATGTTTAGACCAAGAATGTTAATGTTATTTAAGGTGAGACGGGAGAGTCATCCAAGAAGATAGGAAAGTTGAGAGGTGTATTTGAAGGAGATGTGAAGAAATTGAGTTTTTAAAGAGTTGATTCTATTCGGCAAGAATAGAATCGAAAAGTTGAAGACGAGAAGCAACTTTAGAGGCAAAAAAGGGAACAGACTCGAAATGAGTAGAAGAATGTAGAGTTTCGTCATCAGCATAAGAGTGAACAGAGTTAGAATTAAAGCTGAGAAGATCGTTAATGAAAAGTAAGAATAAATTTGTTGATGAAACAGAACCCCGAGGAAAACCACAGTTGACAGAAGAAGAAGAAGAGGTTGCTCCATCTAAAAGTGCCAAAATGGAACAATCTGAGAGAGAATTAGACAAGAGTTAACAAAGAGAAGGAGGAATCCTAAAGGAAGGGAGCTTAGAGAGCAGCGACGCATACCATACCCTGTCAAAAGCCTTGGATATGTCAAGCGCCACCACACGAGACTTCCCGAAGTCCCTAAGGGTAGAAGACCATAGGTCAGTAGGTAAGGAAAGTATGCCACCAGTAGACCTCAAGCGTCGAAAGCCATACTGACGATCTGAGAGAAGAGAATGAGACTCGAAATGATCTAGGAAATGAGAGTTGAGGAGAGTTTCAAAAATTTTAGATAAAACACAAGTGAAAGCTATAGGTCAATAGTTGGGAGGGTCAGCTCGGCTACCTTTTTTTCGGGATTGACTGAACAAAAGAGCCCTTCCAGCATTGAGGAAAATTATTTAGTATTAAGGCATAGAGAGTACAGCTGAATGAGGACATGCGCTAACTCGGAGGCACAGTCACTCAGAATATAATTGGAATGCCATCCGGGCCACTGGCCTTCCTGACATTCATAACTTTCAGGATCCCATGCACCCTATCATGAGTAATCACAGGTAGAGAAATGTTTTACCTGAGAGGAGAAGGAGGAGAAATTTCAGAATCGAGCAGGGTGGAATTAGATGAAAAAATGAGGCCGAAGAGATTAGCCCTTTCAGAGGGAGTATTAGCTACAAAACCATCAGAACGAATAAGAGGAGAAAAGGCAGATTTACAGAAGTTATTAGAGATGTTTTTGGCAAGAGGCCATAAATTTTTATCAGTGGAAGAACCATGGAGGTCAGCGCACTTCCTTTTAGTGAAAGTACGCTTAATTCGTCGAAGAACATCCCTGCAACGATTCCAAGCTGAATGAAAATTAGTAAGAGTGATAGAAGAATTATGATAAAAATTGTATCTCTCCTGAAGGACAAGAGAACAATTGCCATCGAACCACGGATTTTGCAAGGAGAAAAAGATTTAGCTGAAGATGGAATGAATCTTCTCACCAAATCAAGGATCACGACTCCTACATTTTCAGCAGAAACCTGAGCGTTCCCCTGAGCCAAAGCAAGATTCACTCCAATGGTAGTTGGCAAAGAAGCGACGCATTGGCCCCCAATTATCCTAATTAAAAGGCCAGAAAGTTCGTTTAAGGCATGGTGGAGCTGTTGAATAGAAAGTATTATAATCAAGATCTATAAGATTATATGATAAAGAGTTACCTATAGGAGGTAAAATGGTGTATTTATATCTAGAAGAAGTAATGGTGAAGAATTAATCAGCATTTGAATGAGAAGAAGCAACAGTCTTGTGAGAAGTAGTAAGATATTGAGAAAGAACTGGAAAATCTGTTCCATTAGGGGAGCAGTGGCAGAAACACAAGAAAATTGTAGTAGTAGAAAGACAGATTTTAAGCCATAAAACACCAAAATTAGTAGATTCTAGATTTATGAGACTTGTCACAGGAGTGTTAATGCTAATATAGACACAGACTACACAATTTAGTTGGAAATTTTGAAAAAAAATTGTAGTTAAGAGACATTAAGGTTGTTAGTGAAAGAATCTGCCCAACTGGGTCTCAGACAGAAGCAAAAGGTTAGGACGAGGGTTAGGGGTTATGTTCCATGGATGCAAGACTCCTCCTACCCCGAATCCCACGACCGCAAATTAGACATTCAGAAAAATTCACACACATAAACTAAATAATGTCTTGGAAACCTCGTATCTCGACGGTTATTAAGGCTTTCTCAGGAAGTTGGGATTTTTGAGTAAATTACGAAATATTTTTAATCTTTTCAATTACTCTAGCTTTAGAAGGATCTCATCTACCCATGTATAGAAGTAGTTACATACCAAAACTAAAGATCATGGGTAAGGCCCCAGAGGGGCCCCCTGGGGCATAGCCCCAGAGTACCCAATGACGCTGGGGCTACGCCCCAGGGTGTCCTTGGTGTTATAAGGTCCCAGAGAGGTGAGGCCCCAGTGTACCCCCCCACAAAAAATTATATATATATATATATATATATATATATATATATATATATATATATATATATATATATATATATATATATATATATATATATATATATATATATATATATATATATATATATATATATATATAATATATATATATATATATATTATATATATATATTATATATATAAATAAATAAAAAAAAAAAAAAAAAAAAAAAAAAAAAAAAAAAAAAAAAAAAAAAAAAAAAAAAAAAAAAAAAAAAAAAATAAAAAAAAAAAAAAATAAAAAAAAAAAAAAAAAAAAAAAAAAAAAAAAAAATAAAAAAAAAAAAAAAAATAAAAAAAATATAATAATATAAAATATAATATATATAATATATATATATATATAATATATATATATATATATATATATATATATCCCTTTAAAAAATTTTTATCATACAATATAATTTCTTCAACTCGGACTGCCAAGACATTACTAAAAGTTCTTAAAAGGAAATACATTCTCTTTGAACTTCCAAGATTTCCTTGAAAGCAATTTTGCCTTTGATGCATCGAGGGAAGCAAGAAAAGGCAAGGAAGACGAAGAAAAGTTGAATTGCACATTTTTGGCAAAGATTCTTAGAGTAGAAGGCTGAGCAAAAGAAAAGATTATCACATACCTTAAGGAAAAAAAATTTTTTTTTTTTGTCCTAAGAAAGTACGGGTTTATTTTTTAAGAATTGTCTGGACTACTCCATTACTTTCAAGTGTTCATTGGTACATGTCTATCATTTTTGTCTCTCGTAGAATTAGAAAATGCATCCACCTTCTCTATGGTGGAAATGGAATCTCATTAAGCTCTCCCACCTTTTCTCGCAAAGTACAGAACTAGGTCTTATGTACCCATTTCCTTTTCATACCTTTTATAGAGGGCTGCGATTAATGAAGAATAGAAGTTTTGTGGGGGTTGTAAATAAACATACTCTCCATGTTATCTTTCTCTCTTATCACTGCTTTTGAGTTGGCATCCATTTGGTGATAAGAATGATGATTTAGAACTATGAACTTTATCTTTTACACATCTGATGTCTCCTATTTCAATAACTTAAGTAACATTTATGGTTCCTCTTTTGAAGGAAAATCTCTCTCTCTCTCTCTCTCTCTCTCTCTCTCTCTCTCTCTCTCTCTCTCTCTCTCTCTCTCTCTCTCTCTCTCTCTCTCTCTCTCTCTCTCTCTCTCTCTCTCTCTTCTCTCTCTCTCTCTCTCTCTCTCTCTCTCCTCTCTCTCTCTCTCTCTCTCTCTCTCTCTCTCTCTCTCTCTCTCTCTCTCTCTCTCTCTCTTCTCTCTCTCTCTCTCTCTCTCTCTCTCTCTCTCTCTCTCTCTCTCTCTTCTCTCTCTCTCTCTCTCTCTCTCTCTCTCTCTCTCTCTCTTCTCTCTCTCTCTCTCTCTCTCTCTCTCCTCTCTCTCTCTCCTCTCCTCTCTCTCTCTCTCTCTCTCTCTCTCTCTCTCTCTCTCTCTCTCATTCGAAATTTTTTAGAAGTTTCATCACTGTTTTATAAAGATAATAAAGTTTAGTATTTAAGAACAGATTTTTATACCATTTTTAATTCAAACATGAGGAATAATGTAATTACCAGTAATATTGAAAAATTTACGTGATTGTTCTCACGGTTCTACAATATATTTATTGTAAGGAACAATATAAACAAACTTGCAAATATATCTGAAAATACAAACCAAATTTGCAACCTGTAAGAGGCACCAAACTTTTGGCATCTCTGTAGATATTTGAGAAGTTATTTAACATACAATAAGGCCATTATTGTATTTCCGATATGTCCGTTACATCTATAGTTATACTAGGATTTTATATATAATATATATATATATATATATATATAATAATATTATATATATATATATATATATATATATATATATATATTATATAATATATATATATATATTATTATATAAATATATATATATATATATATTATATATATATATATATATATATATATATATATATATATATATATATATATATATATATATATATTATATATATAATATATTATATATTATTATTTTACGAAATTTAATATATAACCTAGCGGTTTATTTATCTAAAGATACTTGGTAAAATTAAAAATATTTTTCTCTCTACTTCCGTGTTTATAAACTTGTAAGTAAGGAATTGTTATTTGTTTCCTAAAATGAGATTCAAACTTTTTCATCGTTTCTTTCATTTTTAGTTTGGTTACAAATTTTTTTAGAATGAAGATTTCATTATTTAACTTTTATTTTATTTGCAATTTTTTAAAATGTTATAAAAATAAGTGATTAGGTTTAATTTTTGGATTTAAAATATGGTTATATTTACTCTCTAATTGGAATAGAAATTGTTTTGAAACGAATCCCGTTGTTGGATTCAGTGTTTGTGTATGTTAATTCAACATTCTCACTTACAACATTGTTGAACTTCTGTTTATATTAATTTTTTAACACGATAAGTAAAAAAAAAAATATGCTTAAATAAAATAAAAAATGCAGAATTATAAAGAAAATTGTTAAATTCGTTTTTTATATTTTATGTTCTTGAAACTTTCACTTATTTTAAATATATATATATAATATATATATATTATATATATATATATATAATTATATATATATATATAATATATATTATATATATATATATATATCATACTATATATATATATAATAATATAATTCTAATATATATATATAGTGATGAGACGATTAATCGTCATCGCCAACGGCAAAATTGGCATATTTTTTTTAATCGCCATAGTTACTTTGCTGCCAATTAATTTAAATATATTGGCTTACAAATATCTCTGATCCACCTTCTAATGAGAGTGAAACGACGATGTCAAATTGTCCTAGAAACTGGAAAAAAGATTGTTTCTTCATCGCAATAAACCTAAATTTAAATTTCCATGCTTTCGAATACTAAAATTTTTAAAACCAATATTCTGTAGTTTCTACAAGGTACGTGTTCCACTCGTTCTCGATCCTAGATATGCGCCTATAGATATCAAAAAGTATTGGTCATAATTAATAAAATTTGTATTTGAACATTTCCAATGAGTTTGGCAATTATTTGTATGACGTTAAATCCCGGACTGGCTATTTTCAGCAGATTGGCTTCATTTGCCATCTGTCCAAAGTCAGCATGTACCAAATGGAATCTCATCTTTGAAGATCGGGTCATTTCGAAGGGACTTTGGTCACCAAGGTCGCCTAATCTTAATTCGCATGATTCTTCTTATGAAAGAGAAAGTGTGTCTATACAAGCCACGTACTCTCATTCAGTTGAAAGGCTATATTCGGCAAGTAATTGACGCCGTGACTCACAATATGTTGACGGCAACCTTCCCTAAATTTAAAAGTGTGTGCAGCCATGCCTTGATGCTAATGGGGATCACTTCCAACACTTGTTGTGATGTCAGCACGATTCTAACACACAAAGGTTTATTCGTGTCAAATTTTATTAACTTATGACCACAACTTTGACATTTATAAGATCACATCTGGAGCCTAGAACGAGTGAGTCACACTATATTATGCTATTGAATGACGTGTATTTATACATTTGAATGAAGAAAAGACAATCCTTAATATAAAACTGTTTATTAAAATAATGGAAGTTTTTAAAATGTTTTTTTTAGTTTCATCGTCAAATTTACTATAATCGGCATCGTCCAAAAATTCTTAATCGTCCCTTCACTAAAATATATATATATATATATATATATATATAATAGGAAAATTTAGTTCCCCTCGATGACGCTAGAGGGCTTCTCATTAAAAATACTTTTTCTCTGAGTTATTAAGTTATTTTTGCCTTTTTGCTGTATTTGAAGCAATTGGTACATCATTTCCAGAACATTCTCGATTGTATATATCTTTATGATCATTTTGATATGTCTTTCGAAGCTGTTCTTTCATCAGATTTGTTTAAATCAAGTTGTATATTTCGTTTGTTTTGGGCTGGAACGTAGATTGTAATCACAATTTTGTAATGCACTTAGGGCTCATAATTCATTAGCTTTCATTGTTGAAAATAAATTATTTGTTTTCTGTTTTGTATTTTATATACATCAGAAACATATAATAATTGTTAAGCAAATTGTCGGCATACATCGTTCACTGTATCGTAAAATAAATCTTG
The DNA here is from genome assembly GCA_009176605.1 of Armadillidium nasatum. Taxonomy (NCBI): domain Eukaryota; kingdom Metazoa; phylum Arthropoda; class Malacostraca; order Isopoda; family Armadillidiidae; genus Armadillidium; species Armadillidium nasatum. The sequence continues at coordinate 36,042 of SEYY01000478.1, read as the reverse complement.
TTGAAAAGGCGGTAATTGGGTAAAGAAAATTCATAAATGGAGTAAATTCAGGGAAGCGTTTACATTGTTATGTATTTGTATCACTTTTACATTATCGGTATTTCATTCCTATTTTCTTTTTTGAGTAGTGTTTAAAGGAATAAAGTATATTGTATAATATATTAATATATACCCTCACTCTGTAAATTATTCTAAGAGATTCTAAGAGAGAAGTTTAGAAATCAAAGCTTTGTGCCAGATTCTATCGAAGACTTTCGATATGTCCAGCGCGACAGTAAAGGATTCACCGAAATGCTGAAGAGCAGAGGGCCAAGAGTCAGAGAGAAGGGAAAGAAGATCACCAGTAGAGCGTTACTTACGAAAGCCATACTTGCGATCAGAGATAAAATTGGAAGAATTGAGATGTTTCCAAATCTTCCTGTTAAGGATAGATTCGAAATCTTTAGAGAGAACGGAGGCCAAAGAAATGGGACAGAGTTAGAGGGTTGAGAGGGGTTCCCCTTCTTCGGCACAGGCTGAATGAGCGCACGTTTCCAGCAAGAAGGGAAGGTTGAAGTAGAAGAGACAGAGACGAAATAGTTTACCAAGGCAGGGTGCAAGCTCGGAAGCACAAGTTTTGAGAACCACAGGAGGAATACCATCAGGACCATACGCCTTCTTAGTGTTAAGCTCAGAGAGAGCAGAAATGACATCTTTAGAAGAAATTACAATTTTAGGCATAAATGAGTTGGAGGGGGTTGAAGGAGTAGGAACAGCTCCGGAATCGTCTAAGGTTGAATTAGAGGCAAAAGTTTGAGCGAAGAGTTCAGCTTTAGAGGAAGGTAAAACGGCAGTTGTGCCGTCAGAAGATACTAGAGGAGGGAAAGAGGAAGAATTAAAGTTAGAGTTAACATTTTTTGCAAAATGCCAGAAGGAACGTGAAGAATAACCAGAAAGATTATTGCATTTTCTACGGATAAAAGAGTTTTTAGTGTTGGGAAGGATAGATTTTGTACAATTCCGGATGAAATACAAGTTGCGTGAATTTCTAGAGTTTGAAGACGATGGTAATCTCTGAAGGCAACATCACTGTGGCGCATAGCGAGAGAACAAGCAGAGTTAAACCAAGGTTTGTTAGGTTTAGTAGAAGGGAAAGAAAATGGAATGTATGCCTCCATACCAGAGAAAATCCCCTTGGTAAAGCGTTTTGCACTAATCATTCCACGGAAAATCAAAGAAGTACGAACGCAAGTCCGACCAGCTTGCGGCATCGAAATGCCACAAACGTTTCCTTCCAATAGATGGGTGTCTTTCCTGCGGAAGACTTGAAGAGATAGAAGAGGATACAGAGATAAGAAGGTGATTGGAAGAACCCATAGGAGTAAAGAGTTTAGCAGTGTAAGGAGAAGGATTAGAAGTTAGAAAAAGGTCTAGAATGTTGGGTTCATCTCCAAGACGATCATGGATACGAGTAGGGAGCTGCACCAACTGCTCAAGGTTGTTTTGGATAGAAAAGTTGGAAGGCGAGTTCACCAGCTGGATCATGAGAACTAGAATAAAGCCATTGGCGGTGGTGAACATTGAAATCACCTAACATGTTGATTTCAGAGAAAGGAAAAGAAGAAAGAATGTGCTCTATTTTGGAGTTTAAATAGTCGAAGAATTTAGGATAGTCAGTAGAATTGGGAGATAAATAAACAGATCAAATGAATTTAGCCGTAGAATGGGAGAGAGCCTGAGCCGCAAGGTGGAAAATTCAGAAGACTCCAAATTATAGACACGAGAAGAAACAACATCGTTGAGCACGTATACACAACGACCGCCTTTGGCTGAAAATTGAGGATAGAGACAGTAGGAGGAAACAGAATAGGGTTTGCTGTCATAACGCTCAAACATCTGAGTTTCGGTCAAGAATAAGAGGTGGGGTTAAAAAGAAGAGAGGTGAAGTTCAACAAAGTGGAAATTTGAGTGTATACCGCAGAAATTAATGAAAAAAAATAGACCGTGCATCAGGACCAGCCGGCTGCTCTCTTGATGGCACCAACCCCATCCCTTGAGAGATGGTAATCTTTATTATGTTGCAATTTCAAAAAGTGCTCGCACAAACAATAATATAACAAAGAAATTAACATTGCTTTATTTAAACACAAATAGCTCTGTTAGCTCGCAATATATTAGTCGTGCGCTGAACTAACTTCAAACTTTTTGAAATCTTAATTTAGTTGGCGTCTGTTGGTTTTACGTCATAAGGACATTTCTCTTTCCTCATTGGCTAATTTGAATGCTTTTTTTCATGCAGCTTTATTACATACAAAATTATTATTATTATTATTATTATTATTATTATTATTATTATTATTATTATTATTATTATTATTATTATTATTAATTTTCATACAGAAGCCTTAATTAAATAATCTAGTAGCTTTATGCCAATAACTCCATTAAGGATTATCAAAACAATAGATGAAATTTATGTAAATATCATGTTACCTATAATAAAATTAAAAGAAAACAGGATTCCAAGCCGTATATATATATAATATATATATATATATATATATATTATATATTATAATATATATATAATATATATATATATATATATATATATATATATATATATATATTATATATATATATATAATAATTTTTAAATATAATATATTCTGGCACTTTGGTCGGGCTGACTGGGCGGCTTTGAGTTGCTTCTACGCTAACTATTGGACCTGGAGTGACTGCTTTGTCTCTGCAGACGCTTCGGTTTCTGCTGATAAATGGGGTCGTAATCGTTGATGGGATGAAGGTTATTCCTTCTTCAACTAATCTTCTCTCCTCAAAATCCATGGTTCGATCGTGCTTGTTCTCGCGCCATTCAGCTAGAGACATGCGTATCGAAGTGGAAAATTCTCCTTCTCCTATCAATCTACTAATTTTCATTCTGATCGGAATCGTTGCAGGGATATTCTTCGACGAGCAAAGCAGACTTTCACCAAACGAAGGTGTGCTAAGCTCCTAAATTCTCTACTGATAAATCTTCTGGCCTCTTGCCAAAAACATCCAACAATTCTGTAAATCTTCCTTTCCTCCTCTATTCGCTCTGATGTTCTGTTGCTACACCCAACTGAAAAGGCTAACTCTTCGGCCACTCTCTAATTAAACCTAGACTCTCCTCCCCTCCTACTTCTTCTCCTCAGAGTCCCATGCCTTTGCCTGTGATTCTTTTGACCAGGTGCATGGGCTTCTGAAGTCTATGAACGTTAGGAAGGCAAGCGGCCCGGATGGCATTCCTCCCCGAGTTTTAAGGGAGTCCGCCTTGAGCTGGCTCCGTCCCTGTTCAACTTTTCTCTCTATGTCTCATACTAGTACTTTCCTAGTGTTGGAAGCGCGCAATAGTCCAACCTATTCCGAAGAAAGGTAGCCTCTCTGATCCTTCCAACTATCGCCAATAGCTCTCACTTGTATTCTGTCTAAGATCTTTGAAACCCTTCTCAACTCATTTTGACATCTGGAGTCTCTTTTCTTCTTTAGATCATCAGTAAGCTTTCGACGTTCGAGGTCTACTGGTGAATACTTTCCTATCTCACAGATCTATGGTCTTCTGCCCTTAGGGACCATGGGGGACTTGCGGGTAGCGCTTGACATATCTAAGGCGTTTGACCGGTATGGCATGCGTCACTCTTTTCCAAGCTCCCTCCTTTGGGTTCTCCTCCTTCTCTTTGCTTACTTATGTCTAGTTTTCTTTATAATCGTGCCATTTCTGCTGTTGTTGATGAGCGACTTCTTCTTCCTTTCTGTCAATAGTGGTGTTCCTCAGGTTCTGTCTTGTCTCCTACTCTATTCTTACTTTTCATTAATAATCTTCTTGCTCTTCTAACCCTATACATTCTTTGTTGATGACTCAACCTCCATTCTTCTTCATTTCAAATCTGCTCCTTCTTTGCATTAGATTGCTTCTCGTCTACACTTTCCGATTCATTATTGCAATCTGGATAGAATTTCCCGAGTGGGGTCGTCTCAACCTTGTGAAATTCAACTCTTTAAAAACTCAACTTCTAGAAATCTCTCTTCAAAGACACGTCCGAACTTTTCTATTTCTTTCGATGGTTCTCTCCTGTTGACTCATACTTGGCCTTAACATAAACAAAAATGTCTTGGAAACCTCATCTCACAATGGTTGCTAAGGCGGCTTCAAAGAAAGCTGGGAGTTCTGTTTAGACTGCGAGAATTTTTTTCTTCCTCGCAGTTACTCCAATTATACAAGGGTCTCATCCGCCCTTGTATGGAGTACTGCTCTCATATCTGGGGTGGCTCAGGTTTCACCCGTCTTTTGGATAGGGTTGAGTCAAAGGCTAAAAGACTTATAAACTGTCCCGCTCTTTCTAATTCTCTGGCTCTTTAAATTGCGACTGATGTTGTGCCCTGTCTCTTTTCTATAGGTACTACAGCGGAAAAATGCTCGAGGGAACTATCCACTCGTATACCTCCAACCTTTACGGCGTCCTTGTAGCACAAGGGGTGCAATGTCCGCGCATCAATTTTGCGTGGACAAGGCAACTCCAGCTTGTCCGCTGTCCTCTTCTTTCCTGCACCTCTGTTTGTGGAACTCTCCCCATCTTCTGTATTTCCTCCACATTAATTCAATTTCTTAAGCCCGCGTCTCGCTCCCTAAGAATTTGCGTTAGGTGGTTCTGTAAGGTGGTTTCTTTTTTTTGGTTTTGTGCTCTTTTATTTATTTTTTCTTTACACCCCTCCTTGAAATAGGGCTTTGCCCGTGAGTGGGTGAGTGTAAAAAAAAGAAATATATATATATATATATAATATTATAATAAATTATATATATAATAATATATATATATACATCAAAATCTTTTACATAATTTCTAGCTAGCGTTTCACTATGAAGGTTTCAGACAGCATCATATAACAATTTTCTTTCATAATGACGATGAACGGAATACATCCTAATTATAATGAACTTTCTAATTGCTCATATTTGATATTATTTGGTTTTGGTTTTATGATTGATCCTCTAAAATCCCGTAATTAATGATATATATTATTATATTAATATATTATATATAATATATATTATATATAATATATAATATATATTATAAATTATATAATTATATATTTATATATATATATTAGTGATATGTGACATCCACATCCGCATTAAATTTGACATCCTCATCCGCAGTTTATTAGTTTGCAATGGCCGCATCCGTAATTATTAAATACGAATGTATAAAATTTTGAAAGTCATTAATTTGTTGTCTAATGTTTGATTAGCTTTTTGGGTAGCATGAAAAAAATAAACTTTTGCACGCATATATATATATATATAAATATATATATTATATATATATATATATATTTATATATATATTATATATATTATATATATATATTATATATATATATATATATATATATTATATATATATATATATATAATATAATATATATATATATATATAAAAGGGACGACGTAGCGCCGTCCGAAGCGATGAAAGTACCCCTTGGGCTTAACCGCGGAGTGATAAGGTAAGGTGGGCTAGACCATCCCGTTTCATTCCGTTGCCCTTTTGTTTGTTCCTTTTCAGAGGGTCTTTAGTGTACCCTCGTCTCACATTGGAGTGTCTATGCTCCTACTTCTCCTTTCCCCGACTTCCTTCTCACGTTCCTACAAATTTACAAGCCCTTACTCCTACATT